>RJWM01001001.1:0-174921 GCA_004363535.1 Dasyprocta punctata
TATTTTTTTTCTTCTATCTAATAGCTCTTGCTGACATTTTCAGGATGATGTGGAATAAAAATGGAGACAGTGGACCTCCTTGTCTTGTTCCTGGTTTTAGAGTGAAAGCATTCAGTTTTTGTCCATTTAGTATGATCTTTGCTGTTGGTTCATCATAGATCGCTCATCTCAGATTGAGATAAAGGCCATCTATTCCAATTTTCTGTAGGATTTTTATCATTAATGAATGCTGAACTTTGTCAAAAGCTTTTCTGCATCTATTGAGATGAATATATATGATTTTTGTCCTTAGCTCTGTTAATATGGTGTACTACATATGTTGATTTACATATGTTGAACAATTCCTGCATTTCTGGAGTTAATCCAACTTGGTTATGATACATAATCTTCTTGAAGATTTGCTGCATTCTGTTTGCCAGTATCTTATTGAGAAATTTTGCATCTATGTTCATGAAGGAGATTGGCCTCTAGTTCTCTTTCTTAGTTGAGTTCTTCACCAGGTTTGGTATCAGGGAAATGGTTGTTGCCAGGAATAATCTTGGGAGTATTGTTATCATTTCAATCTTACTACACAGTTTGAGAAGTAGTGACATTAGGTCTTCTCTAGATTTCTTGTAGAATTTAGCAGTGAATCCATCAGGGACTGGAATTTTTTGTTGATAGGTTTTTAAATATATCTTTGATTTCATTGATTGATATTGGTTTATTTAGCATTTTTATATCTTCTTGGTTCAGCTTGGGTAATTCATATGTATCTAGGAATCTGTCCATTTCTTCTGCATTTTCCATCTTATTAGATTACAAGTTCTCAAAGTAGGTATAGGTGACCTGAATTTCTGCACAGTCTGTTATAATTTCACACTTTTCATTCCCAATTGCATGAATTTGAGTGTTTCCTTTTTTTCATAAGGTTGGCTAAGGTTGTTGATTTTATTTTATCTTTCAAAGAACCAACTCTGATTCCTTGATATTTTGATATTGTTTTTTTAGTCTTCAAAGTGTTCATATCTGCTCTGATCTTTATAATTCCTTCCCTCATGCAAGCTTTTGGCTTAGCCTACTCTTCTTTTTCTAGAAGTTTAAGGTTCACCATTAAGTTGTTTATTTGCACTTGCTCTGTGTTCCTGACATGGGTATTCACTGTTAAAAATTTCCCTCTTAGGACTTCTTTCACAATTTCTGGTATGTTGCAGTGTCATTATTATTTAATTGTAGAAATGGCTTGATTTCTTTAATGTCTGTAATTTCATCTGTGACCAATTGGTTGTTCAGGAGGGTGCATTTTAATTTCCACATGTCTATGAAGTTCTTGTGGTTTCTTTATTATTGATTTCCAATTTCATTTCACTGTGGTCTGATAATAAGCACAGGATAATTTCAATTCCTTTGCATTTACTTAAGCACGAGCTATGAGCTGGTATGTCTTGTATTTTAGAGAACATCCTAAAATAGAAGAGTGTGTATTCTAATGTTGTGTGGTTGACCACTCTGTAGACATATACTAAGTCCATTTGTCAAAATTTTGGTTCAGTTGTAATATTTCATTGTTGATTTTGTCTAGTCAACCCATCTTTCTATGACAGTGGGTTATTGAGATACCCCCTCTGTTGAATTTTTTGCCTTGCTTGGAGGATTTCTTCTGTTGGGGTTCATGTGGTTTAGTCCTTGTTATCTCTTTCTAGAATGTCCTTCAAAACATTTTGGAGTGCTGGTATAGTGGTCATAAATTTCCTCAGATGTTCTTTCTCATGGCAATACCTTATTTCTCCATCAGACTTGAAAGATGGCTTTGTGGGGTATATCAATCTGAATTGAAAGTAGTTTTCCTTTACAGCTTGAAATACTTCAATACAAGCTCTCCTTGAGTTGAGGGTTTGTGCTGAAAAGTCAGCTGTGATTCTGATGGACTTTCCTTTGTAGGCGATTTGTTTCCTTTCCTTAACAACTTTTAAGATTCTATGCTTGTGTTGAATTTTTGGAATCTTCACTATGACATGCTGATCACAGATTTTTTTTTGATTGTGGCTAATTGGAATTCTATATGCCTCACTTATCAATATGTCAAATTCTTTTTCCCTACCAGGGAAGTTTTCTGCCATGACATCTTCTGTGAACAGATTTTTTAATATCATTTAGTGATTTCCTGCTTTTTCATTGGCTCTGATCAATCTTTTCTTCTTTGCCTCATCTAGCAGCTGCTGGATTGATTTTTCATCATCCTTTGCTATTTTTAGGAAATCTTTCTTTTCATGATTGCTAACCACAAACCTGTGTTCTATATCTGAGATCTATCTTCATATTGTCTTATACTGCTATGGATACTTTCAATGGAAGTTTTATTCTCCTGGATATCTGCTTGAATATGCCTTATGGATTCCATTTCTTTTCCTATGCAGAACATGGATGATTTTCATAATTTTCTTAAACTCCTTACATTTTTTATGTATCTGTTCCAGTGTCACTAAGCATGGTTTTCATTGTGGACATCATTTTTGCAGTTATCTGAGAAATTATTTCTGGCTTGATTTTTCTTAGAACCTCATTCGGTTGCTTTATTGCTATCACTTCAGTGAGGCAAGACAGGTGGCTTTCTGGTTGCCCCACCTCATTGCCCTCTGGGTTTGCCTTTGGTGAGTTGGACATCTGGGATTGCATCTTGTTTAAGTGTCTTCTCATTTTATTTCTCCTTTCTTTTAGTTTAATTCCTAGGGTGATACTTGTAAATTCCATATGGTGGGTTGTTTTATTGCTAGTATTTAGAATCCTTAGGAAATGCCTACTTCTCCAAGGTATCTTCCAGGTAGCTTGTTTTTGAATTTTGATTCTGTTACAAGATGAGAACTTGCTGCCTGTTTGGCCCAGCCCCTGGTTCTTTGGCACTATGCCACATTATTTTCTATGACCCTTAGTCAATCTCAGTCTTGGAATACCAGAAAGAATAGCTGGCTAGAATGATTATGTCACTTTTGGTAAAATGGCATCATCAGCAATAACAATAGCATCAAACCCCAGCCTAGAAAATGACAACCTGAGGTACCATTAACTTCCCATCTTTAACAGTGTGAACTAGATTTGTGGTTATATAACAAAATCTAGAACAAACCAGAAAATTATCTGCAGTATGTAAGTCCTTAATATTTTAATATTTCTCTCAGGGTTTAAAACAACTTATGGAGAAAATAGAGAAATAGAAGAGGAAGAGATTAGAAGTAAGGCTGTAGGACAAAGAAGGATCATGCTAACTTTGGGAAAACAGTGCCAAAGACAGGAAGGAAACAGAGAAGGAAGAAATAAAAAGAGTAACAGAATATAACAAGAACCACAAAGAGGGTAGAAAACATGTTCACAGTCATATAAAAACAAGATCAATCAGGGAACTGGGGATTTAGCTCAGTGGTGTAAGTGCCTGCTTGGCAAGCCTGAGGTCATGAGTTCAATCACCAGTACAAAAAACAAACAAACAAGCAAACAAACAGTGAAGGAGGAAAAAAAAGAAAAACAAGCCACCACAACAAAAAACAAAGTAGAGAAAGAAAAAACAAAGTCCTCTTCCAAGTATGTCTCTTTTGTCACTGGTAGACAATGTGTGAAGAGAGAGTCCAGATCGGTGAAGAGAGAAACTTCAATGAAGGAGGAGGTAGTCAGCAGTGCTGAGACAGGACTCACTGTGCAAGAGGAACAATTCAAGCCTGCAGACATCCAATGACTGCTGGTGACCCCAGAGGCCTCCACAGAGAGACATGGCAATGGAGGGTAGCAGTGGACATGAAGGACTGCACTAGCTGGTGGTGAGTGCTGAGGACTCAGTTCTGTCGCATGAGAGAGCAATTGGCTGGGAGTCATCTTGGAGAGGAACCAGCTGAGCTCAGAACTCAGAGTATCTCTAGCTCCATATAGTGGCTCCCAGCTGGACTCAGGCCCACAGAAAGTGCACTGATGGCTGCAGACAGAATGAGTCTAGTCTCGGCTAGAAGGTGCAGACACACAGAGATTATCCACTACCCCACCTGAAAGCTACTGCTGGCTTGCTGAGATAAAGCAACACCGAGCTAAATCCCCAGCTCCGATTGATCTTGTTTTTATATGAGTGTGAACATGTTTTCTACCCTCTTTGTGGTTCTTGTTATATTCTGTTTCAATTAATGCTTCAGACCTTTGCTGGGTCCAGGGACCCACTTCCCTCCTTCTTGTCTTTTTCACATTGTTATATTGCAGCATATGTATGGCAACTCTCAAAAAGGCTGTTTCCCTGCTGCTTACCACTCTGCAAACTTGATGGTCTCTCCCTTTGTCCCTTTCTATCTATCATTCAAAAATTTTTAGATATTTTTAATTATGAATTTGGTGCTTGAGATGAAACAGAACAACAGAAGATAACAAAGTTAAGATATAGTCCAACATGCATTCAAAGAGTTCCTTTTTGTTAATGTTGTGTTCTAAGGTAATGTGAAAATATGTCTGTATGAGTAAACTTATAACTACAAAGTCAAAGGAAACAGAAAAAGACTTTAACATGGGTTATGGTTGATACATTGTGTCAACTTAAGAAGTTTAGAAGTTTAACTGAGAGACTCAACAGGGAGCCAGGATCCTTACTTTATAAATATCCTCATCCTGTGCAAGAGGAAGGCACAGAGATTTTGTGAGTGCTACACCTGCCTTGGGGAAGCAGGTAGCCTGCATACACTCTAAAGGAGGAAAAAAGGTTTGTTCTTCTGTCCCTTTTGCACTGGCAGCTTTTGTTAGCTGCTGCCTGGAAGTGTTGCACCAGTGCCATGCACCCTGCCTTGGAATCAGCTGATTCTGGACTGAAACCTCCAAAAACTGTGAGCTAAATAAACCTTTCCTTCCTTCATTTTGAGTGTCAGGTATTTTGTCCCAGCAATGAGAGAAAAGTGAAAGTAACCAAGACAACATGTAAAATATAATTAATTACCTTAATTTATAAATCACTCCTATAAATCAATAAGAAATGAAAAAATCAAAGGAGAAAAGTAAAAAAGTATTCTTGAAAATTTTAATGTAAAAGAAAAAACCAAATTCATTCAAATAAAATATTCAATCTGAAATTAATTTAATAAATGCATTCTGAATGTTTCAAAATGAATTTACAAAACGGTAGAAGTCTAATGGTATTCCGTGCTAGTGGGAATGTGAGAAAAGGATATTTTTGCATCTTTATTGCAGGTGTGCAAATTGATGCAAGTTTTTGAGAAGATATTGGGTGAATTTAAAAAACATCTACTCTTTAGCTCAGAAAATTTTATGATAAAAATTTACCCAGTAAAATATTCACAAAAATGTGATGATACATATGCTAGATCTCTACATCTATATCTATCATCTACATCTATATGAGATCAGTTATCCTATTGCTGGTTCTTTAAAAACAATTTTAAGCATAAAATTCTTAAAAGTATTTTCAGATGAGAAACAGAATGTGTGCATGCACACGTGTGTGTGCATGTGTGTGTATGTGAATGTGCATGTACCTGTAATATCTTGTGAAGGAGAGTGAAAGAAATCTGATTAATTTGGTGTTAGGGTTTGTGGAAGGAAGCAAGAAAATAATGCCTATGTTAACTCAGTCAAAGAACTGAAGGCGTTTAGAAGATGGAAAAGATAGGTGTTTTCCTTTTAGTTTGTGCCTTACTATACAACATGAATTTTTCTAATTATTTTTGAGGATTCATTTAATGTCAATAAATTACTTAGGTGATGGAATTTAGACAAATATTTGTTTTTATTATTTTGTTTGTACTAAAAATAAACTATTTTAGGGCCAGGGATCTAGCCCAGTGGCACAAGCACCTGCCTGTCAAGTGCAAGATCCTGAGTTTGATTCCCAGTACCAAAATAAATAAATAAAATAAAATAAACTACTTTAATATTTTAAAGAAATTTTTCTGTATTACCTATAAATGAGTACAGATAGTGTGTTAGATGAATTTTGATTTGATTTTATTCTACAATACAGGCAGGAAATTATTATTAGGGTATCCTAATCAGGAACATCCAGTTTCTGGGTGACAAGTTAGTATTAAATATCCATAACTAAAATTTATAATCCCAAAGTAGCTACCCTTGCATTTCAAATTTCTTTATCTCCTATTAATACCAAAGTTTTGTTAGATGTTGGAAGCTATTTTTCACTGGTGAAATGAATGAAGTTCAGTATCCATGCATTAGTTGAAAATATTATACAGATTTTACCATAGGGGAATAAATGACCTACTATCTAGGCAACCTAGTGTCCTAACTCTTTAGATTAATGCCTTAGTTAATACTTATGAATAAACTATTTGGGTGCCTAATGGAGGATATTTGTCACCTGACTCTAACTATAGGTGCATTTGGTACTAAAATACATGATACTTTATTAAAGTTTGTATACAAGTTTCACTGTCTAAAATGATGTAAGTTATAGGGCACATTGTAAGACAGAATTCTTTAAAAAATTATATCTAGCACATAAACTTCCATGAATTTTACTTGCCTAATCTACAATGTAGGGTTCTCAAATACATCATTTAAGGTCAAATTATAGAAAACCTAGCCAGCCAGTTCAATGCTTATTCTGAAATATAAAACAGTAGTATTATTCAGTAATAATGTTATAATAATGTTACCCAGCAGTTTGTTAGCCAACAAAGACATATTCTTTTTCATGATGCATGTCTATGTTTAACTTTGGAGTAATCCTACATTTTCAAAAGACCTGAAAAGGTCTAATTATGAGGGTTTTCCAATCTGATAGTAGATCTACAAAAGAACAAACCATAGCCTCTCTGATATGAGAAGTACTGTGATAGACCTACTACACCTTACTGCAGAGTACTAGGAATTTGAAAATAAAATAAGGAGGATAGTCTCTGAAATTGTAGTTGTTTGATACATTTAAATGCCACTTTTTGCTCCCCAAGATTTTTAACTGCTGTATTTCCTTTGTATGACTAAAATGTAATAAAATTGATACTGTTAGTTTTACACATTGTATAAGAGAAAACTTAGTAAAATATCACATGTTGCTATTTATGTAAAATCAAGCACGGAGTTGTTCATAGATTCCTTTATTAAGATGTCTATTTTGCTTTGCAACACTGTGTCTAGAAATAGGAACTGAAATGGGAAGTAGACCCCTTTTGCCTTGAGAGAACAACAGAAATAATGGTAAGAGATTCCTAATTTTATCTAGTGCTTAATGCTAGTAGTACCAACCTGTGGAGATAATCATGAGGGCTACATTTGATGTTATCTGAAGCCAATATATTTAGTAACAATTCTGAAATACAGTGATAAAGATATAACATTTCATTATCACATTTTAGGCTTTTTCTAAATGCCATGGAACAATGAGCATAACCGTAAAACTATAGACTTATTGGCCCATGTATCAGAAAATAGAATTTGGATATGCCAAAGTAATTAGAAATCTAGAGAATAAATTCAGAAAGGAGGGGGACATAGAAAAGCAAGCCCCAAAATCTTTTTGCTTATGTTAAAGAGAAAAAACAATAAAACAATGATTCAGAATTTCAAAACAAGATAATAGGAGATTAACAATGGTTAATATATTGTGCATTGTTATCTTCAAAGCAGCTGCTCAGATTATAAGATATGGGCATGAAAAACTGATCAAATAATACAAACATGAATGATTCTTTTTGATGAACTAATACAAATTCGTAGTACAGTTATCTTAGCTATGCTGTGTATATACATATATATTTTTTCTTTTTCCTTCCTTCTTTTCTCCTTTTACCCACCCCAGTTGTCCTTTTATTTTGAGTAGTCTCTTCCACTTTTACAATATCTATTGCACATTTTGTATCTTATTTACTCTTTCAGTTTCTTACACTAGGGAGACAATATGGTGTTTACACATGTGAGTCTCTTTTATTTCACTTAGAAGCACAGGCTCAAGTTGAATACATTTACTTATAAAAGCCACAAGTTTATCCTTCTTTATAGCTTAGTAGTACTCCTTTGTATAAAAAGACATCTTTTTTATCCAATTGGTGGCTGAAGAGCATTTGGATTGTTTCCAAAATTTAGCTATTATAAATTGTGCTGCTATAAACTTGGTTGCACATGTATTGCTCTAGTATGATGTTTTTAATTCTTCTGGAAAAATATCCAGAAGGGAGATAACTGGGTCAAATGGGACCTCCAATTCTACTTTTCCAGAAATCTTCACACTGATTTCCACAGTAGTTGTACCAGTCAATAGTGGAGAAGGCTTCCTTTTTCCCCACAACCCCACCAGTTTTTGTTATGGGTTGATTTCTTGATAGTAGCTATTGTTTCTGGGCTGAGATGGAATCTTAGATTGTTTTAAATTGCATTTCTTGAATGAACAATGATGTTGAATGTTTTTTCATATATTTATTTGTCATTTGTATTTCTTCATCTGAGAAGTGTATATTCATCTCAGATGTGCATTTTTGCACTGAGTATTTGAATTTGGGACATTTCATTTTTACTTTAAAAACAAAAAATTAAAAAATGATCATACAGAATTTCAAAAGAAAATAATGGGAAATTTACACTGGTTAATATATTGTGTATCATTATCTTCAAAGCAGTTGTTCAGATTACAAAATAAAGGCATGAAAAGAAATCACCAACAGCATGAAAAGAAAACCCACAGAACGGGAAAAACATTTTTAGCCAACTGTCCCTCAGACAAGGAATAATATCTAGAAGATATAAAGTATTGAAAAAAATCAGGTCCCCCAAACTCAAAGACCCAATTCAAAAGTAGGCTAGTGGTGCTGTGGGGAAAAAGGAACACTACTCCACTGCTGGTGGGAAGGTGCACCGGTACAGTCACTGGGGTTTCATTTTTTCAATTCAATATAGAAGTCTAGATAGATAGAAGTCCTTTGTCTGAGGGACAGTTGGCTAAAATTTTTTCCCAATCTGTGAGTTTTATTTTCACTCTGTTGGTGATTTCTTTTGATATGCAAAAACTTTTTATTAAGATGAGACCCCAGTTGATGATTCTTTGAAGTACTTCACATGCAGTTTGGGTTTTGTTCATGAACTCTCTGTCTACTCCTATATCTTCAATATTTCTACTTGCTTTCTCTTCCAGTAGGTTTAGTGTTTCTATTTTAATATTGAGATCTTTTTTATTTTAAAATGGAAAAAGAATAAAAATGATGATACAGAATTTCAAAGCAAACTAATAGGAGATTAACAATGGTTAATATATTGCTTATTGTTATCTTCAAAGTAGTTGTTCAGAGATCATTTTTACTTTACTTTAGTGCATAGTAATAGACATGGGTCTAATTTTAGCCTTCAGCATGCAGAAAGTCGTTTTTTCCTGCACCATTTTTTAAAGAGGCTATCTTCTACTAAACATGTTTGGCTTCTCTGCCAAAGACCAGGTAACTGAATGTGTTTTCAGCTGTGTCTGCATCTTCTAATCTGTTCCACTTATCCTCAAGACTGGTTTTTGTTTGTTTGCTTGTTTGCTTGCTTGTTGGGCTTTTTTTTTTTTTTTGCCAGTACCATGCTGAATGTATCACACTAGCTTTGTAGTATAATTTCATATCAGAGACAGTAATGTTTTCTTCCTTGCTTTTTTTGCCCGGGATTGCCTTTGCTGTTCTGTCTCTTCTGTTTCCACATGAATTTTAGGAATGTTTTCTCTAGATGTGTGAGTTATGCTAATGGTATTTTGATTAGAATTGCATTAAATCTGTATAATAGTTTGGGGAGTATATTATCACAGTGTTAGTTTTTTCTATTAATGAGCAAGGGATATCTTTCTATTTTCTGATATCCTCTTCAAACTTCTTTTTCAGAGTATTGCAATTTTCAATGTATAGATATTTTACTTGTTTTTTCAGATTGATTCCTAAGTGTTTCATTTTCTTGGATTCTGCTGTAAAGAGTGATTTTCCCTAATTTCTCTCTCAGTGAGTTTGTTGTTTGTGTACAGGAATGTTACTGATTTTTGAGTGTTGACTTTGTACCCACCTGTGCTACTAAATTTGCTTATTAAATCTAGAAGTTTTGCTGGGCATTTAGCTTGGTGGCCTAAGTGCCCGCCTGGCAGGCATGAGGTTGTGAGTTTGATGCCTGGTACCAAAAACAAAAAACAAAACAACAACAACCACAAAAAAACTAGAAGTTTTTTGGTCAAGTTTCTGAAGTCTTCTATGTAAAGTATCATGTTGTCTGTGAATAATTATAATTTAATTTCTCCCAATCTTATCCTTATTTTTTTATTTCTCTCTCTTGTCTAACTGCTCTGGCTAATATTTCCAGAACACTATTGAATAAGAGTGATGATAGTGGACATCCTTATCTTATTTCTGATTTTTAAGGGAAAGCTTTCAGTTTTTGTCCACTTTGTGTAATGTTGGCCATTGGTTTGTCATAGAGGACTTTTGTCAGATTGAGATAAAAATAATTTATTCTGATTTTCTGTAGGGTTTTTATCATGAATGAGTGTTGAATTTTATCAAAAGCTTTTTCTGCTTCTACTGAGATGATCATGTGATTTTTTGTCTTTGACACTGTTGATATGGAGTATTATATTTATTGACTTGTATATGTTGGACCATATCTGCATTCCTCAGATGATTTCCACTTGGTCATGGTGTATCATCTTGATGATTTGCTGCATTTTGTTTGCTTATATTTTATTGAAGATTTTTGCATGTATGTTCATTAGGGAGACTGGCCTGTAGTTCTGTTTTTTGGTTGGGTATTTCTCTAGTTTTGGTATCAGAGTAATTCTTGACTTCAGGAATGAGTTAGGTAGAATTGCTCCCCTTTCAATTTCATTAGAGTTTCAGGAGTATTGGCATCAAATCTCCTCTAAATTTCTTGTAGAATTTAGCTGTGAATCCATCAGGATCTGAAGTTTTCTTTGTCAGTAAATTTTTAATCACATTTTCAATTCCATTAATCAATATTGGGTTATTCAAAATTTTTACATCTTCTTGATTCAGCTTTGGTAATTTATACATTCCTGCGAAGATATCCATGTCTTCTGTGTTTTCCATCTTATATGAGTAAAGACTTTTGAAATAGGTATTAATGATCTTCTGAGCTTCCACAGGCTCTGTAGTGATTTCACCCTTTTCACTCATCACTGAATGAATTTTAGTTTTTTCTTTTCCTTTTTTGATAAAATTGGCTAGGGTTTTATCAACTTTATGTATTCTTTCAAAGAACCAACCCTTTAATTCATTAATTATTTGTATTGGTCTCAATGGCAGATTCTAAGAACTCCAAGGAAAAGCAACCACTGAAAGTTTTAAATATCCAGGCAAAGAAGCCAGATAGTCAATACTACAGAGAAAAGAGTGTCATAAATTTGGAGTTTAAATTCAGTCTAGTTGAAGACTTATGAGCTTTCCATTGTAATTCCAGATCATCATGGTTTTTGACCATAAGGACTCATTTCTAGGATTAAATTAGACATCATAAAATGAAGAGCAAAAGTTAATTCCAAAATTAATGGTAAAATCATTCATAACAAAGTATAAAAACTAAGATTCTACAAGTTTGAAATAATCACATGGTAACTTTACTTCTTGATCACACAAGAATGGACACATCTCAGAGAAATACTATAAATCTAGTATTGGCAGTTATCACTTGAAATATCTAACAGGCAGTTGAAAACTACTAGATATTCCAAGAAACAAAAAACATAAACTCTAATCAAAAAAAAAGAAAAAAGAAAAAAAGGAGAGACACATCTAGAAAACCAAAATGAGCCCTCACCAGAAAATGAATTGACTGGTGCCTTGATTTTGAACTTCCTAGCTTCCTGAACTGAAATAAATGTCTCTTGTCTAAATGACCCAGTCTGGTATATAAAAAAAATCAATGGAAAGAGATCTAAATTTCACTAGATGCTAAATGTAGTAAATAAAGACTTTTAAAAAAATTATTATAAAATGTTTTTGACATACAGAATGAAAGGTGATCAGAATAAGTGGACAGATAGGCAAACATCATCAGAGAAGTGAAAGTTATATAAAAGAAACCACTGGAAAATTTAGAATTGAAAAGTATAATAAGCATTATGAAGAAGTGGTTCTATGTCATTAATCAGGAAAATGAAAACACAATGCAATATCATTTCACAACCTCATGATAGCTAAAATTTAAATTTAAAGGCTACAACATCAAATCTTGGAATGGATGTGTAGTAACTGGAACTTTCTTTTTTATATTATGAAAAAATAAAACAAACTTTCCTAACAAAATAAGAGAATAACAACAGTTAAAATACTGCACCATTCTTTAAAGTAGTTACTCAGAATACAAGACATCCACAAAAAGATTGTCTCTTACAAAGAAAAGACAAACAGTTATTAGTTCAAAAATATCTTTTCAATGAAGTAAGAGAAATTAGCAGTATAAGTGAAACAAATTATCATATATTTTAAAATATTTTTGAAACAATAATACAGAAAGATTTTGTCAATAGTATGTTGGATTTACTTTGTCAAAAGCTTCTTTTCTACATCTATTGAGATGAGCATATGTTTTTTGTTCTCACTTCTGTTTATGTGACGTATTACAGTCACTGATTTTTTTATGCTGAACCATTTCTGCATTCCTGGAATGAATTGTACTTGATAATGGTGTATGATTTTTTGATGATGTGCTGCATTGTGTTTGCCAGTATCTTACTGAGGATTTTGCATCTCTGTTTACTAGATTGGGCTGTAGTTCTCTTTTATGGTTGGCACTTTGTCTGGTTTAGTGAATGTATTGGATGATACTATGTACCTCCAAGTCCTCATATACTTTTTATGGGGCTGAGTCTGGCATTTGCTTATGATCAGTTTGTTGTCTAGCACCACGATTGGTGATTTGAGTGGTGCACCTGCCTGGGGTGGAGCTGACATACAGTGTAAGGGAAGGCAGGTCTTCCTCTTCCGCGATCCCACCCCCTCTCTCTCGTCAGTGCACTTGCTGTTTCAGTGGCCACCATGAACAGCAGCCCCGCCACGCCACGCTGCCTTGGAGCCAACTAAGTATGGACTGAAACTCCCAAGAAACTGTAAGAAACAAACCTTTCCTTCCCTAACTTTGGGCTTCAGGTATTTTGTCTTGGCAGTGAGTGAAAAGTAACTAAGACAGTGAACAAGAGAATGTGAGCTTCCAAGGATGATTTTGAAAGTACTCCTTCCTTCTTGATTTCATTAAAGACTGTGATGAGTATTGATATTAGATCTTCCCTGAAGTTCTTGCAGAATTCAGCTGTGACTCTAGCAGGTGATGAGTTTTTCTTAGTTTGTAGTGTTTTTATTACTGCTTCAATTTCATTGCGTACCATTAGATCGTTCAAGATTTTTAATCTTCTTCTTTCAGTTGTGGTATTTCATATTTACCTAGGAATCTAGTTCTTCAGAGCTCTCCAATTTTGTTCCATATATGTTTGTGACGTAGTTGTGAAAAGTTTTCTGGATTTTGGCAGTGTCCATTGTGTTTTCACCTTTTTCATTTCTAATTGAATTGATTTGTCTTTTCTTTCCTTCTTTTGGTTAGAGTGCCTACGTGTTTGTCTATTTTGTTTATTCTTTCAAAGAACCAGCTCTTTAACTCATTAATTCTTTGTTTAGATTTTTAGTCCCAGTTCATCAATCTCTGCTGTGATCTTTGTAATTTCCTTCCTTACACAAGCTCTGGTTTGAATTATTGTTGCTTTTCTAAGATGTTCAGATTCATCATTAGGTTATTTATTTGGGCTCATCCAATTTTTCTGATGTGGGCATTTATAGTATCTGTTATGGGCATGGTCCTGGGTCCCCCCAAGACCTCATGTAATCATGGATGGGGCTGAGTCTGGTGTTTGTGATTGGTTTGTTATCTGGTGCTGGGATTGGTGATGTGAGTGTTGCACAAGCCCAGGGGTGGAATTGACATACAGAGTAAGGGTGGGAGGAGGATGTGTCTTTCTCTGTCTTGCCGGTTCGTGCTTGCTGTTGTGGCAGCTATGAATGGTGGTTCCGACACAGCACCCTGCCTTGTAGCCAGCTGAATTTTGACTAAAACCTCCAAGAACTGTAAGAAATAAAGCTTTTCTTTCCTAATTTTGGGTGTCATGTATTCTATCTCAGCAACAAGTGAAAAGTAACTAAGACAGAATTTGGTACCAGGAGTGAGGTCATTGCCATGACTAAACATGACCATGTGGTTCAAGAGCCTTTAGAAATGGCTTATGGGAAGAGTTTGGAAAGGTTTGAAGATGTCACCTGAAAGAGTGGCACTGAAACAGTTTAGGCTGTTCTGTATGGGAGATTCTGGACAGAGCTCAGAGAACCAGAAGGTTGATAAAAAGTCTGCCGGTAAAAACCAGGCTTGGGAGATTTCTACTGGGAAGAAGGACTGCATTGGTTGTTGGACTCCACATGATGTGTGTTACAGTTTGGCAGAAAGTTTGTCTGCATTTTGCTTGTGCCCAGAGACTTTGCCAGAGACTGAGATTAAAGGCAATGGACTGATTCATCTGGCAAAGGAAATTTCAAGGCAGCCTAATGTGGAAATGGTGGATTGGCTATTGTTGGGGTCTTTTAGCCAGATTTATGTTGAGAATAAAGAGCAAAGAGCTCAGCATGGTGATATAAAATGTTGTGAGTTTGGTCAGAAAGCCATGGACTGTAAAGACAGAACTGAGACTTTGATTGCTGAGAAGGAATAAAGAAATAAAAAAGATGGCCTGGGACCATCCCAGGAAGCAGCAGGCCTCCATACTTTGCAGCCTCAAACCAGCAAAGGTGAAAGAGTTTGCTCTGAGGAAAAAGCCACAGAGCACCATGTTCCAGAGTGGTGATGGAGGCCACAGGAGGGTCCAAAATGGCAGTAGCCACACCAGATTCCAAAATGGTGGTGGTGTAGAGATGCTTTTTCTCACAATCAGGTTCAGAGAGTTCCATAATCCAGGCAATCGACCCCTAAGGCCAAGAGAGAGGAAAGCCTGGCTACTGCTGCAGCTGGCAGCAGACCTTGGCGGCTTTCACTTGGCATTGGTTTTAAGTGCAAGGAAAATGTGCAGCTTCATCCCCACCTTCAGAGAGCAATATGTACAGATATAAGTGTGAAGTCGAGGGTGCAATGGAAAACACAGAAGTTTGAAAAAGCCAGGAACATGGATCATCCAAGGAAAGCTACAAAAACCAAACAGAGTGGGCTTAAGAGAAAAGCTATGAAAGGTAAAACCCTTGGAAGTGCCATGGGGGTAGAGTCACTCAAGCCTTTTGGAGCTTGGAATCAGATTGCTTCAGATGCTGAGCATAGAACTCCAGGACTTAATGTTTGCCCTGCTGGATTTTGAACTTGCTTTGATTCCAATGCTTTGTATTCCCATTTGTAATTTTTGGAATGGTAATGTTTATCTTGTGCCTTTACATTTTGGAAGTGTTTAATAAGTTTTCATTTGTCCTGGGGGTTACAATTAAGAGTTTGCCATAGATCTTGGAGGAGACTTGTGACTTGGACTTTCCAGCAATGCTGAAATTTTTAGGACTTTGGCAACTCTTGGAAATGGACTAAATGTCTTTTGTATAAAGGATATACATGAGTCCTTGGGGGGGCCTATGGTGGAATGTATGTGTTTGGTCCTGTGGCCCTGCCAAGTCTCATGTAATCATGACATGTATGTGGCTGAGTCTAGCGTTCATGATTGGTTTGTTGTCTCGCACTGGGATTGGCGATGTGAATGCTGTACCCACCCAGGGGTGGAGCTGACATACAGTGTAAATGCGAGAGGAAGCCATGTCTCCCTGTCTTGCTGGTTCATGCTTACTGTTGCAGTGGCCATGAATAGTGGCCCCACCACACCACCTTGGAGCCAACTGTGTATGGGTTGAAATCCCAAAAAATTGTAAGAAATAAACCTTTCCTTCGCTAATTTTGGGCATCAGGTGTTCTGTCTCAGCAACGAGTGAAAAGTAACTAAGACAGTATCTTAGTTACATCCTCACTGCTGAGACAAAATATCAAGCATTCACAAGTTAAAGGAAGAAAGGTTTATTTTATCTCACAGTTTGTAAAGATTTCAGTCCATTGTTGATTGGTTTCCATGCAGGATAGCATGGCAGAGGGGCCTGGCCAAAGAGAAACAGTATTGGTCATGGAAGAGCAAGCAGGAAGCAGAAAGTAGCAAGCCTCCCTTTCCCTTTATGTTCCATCCAGGATACAGATCTATTGACTGGTACCACCTACACCCAGGGCAGGGCTTCCCACACCTGTAAGTATGATAAAACAATTAGGTGGACTAATTCAGTTATTATGCACCCTTAATCTAGTGTAACACACCCATGTTGCAGCCACCTTTCAAAAGCCCCACCTGTAAGTGCATGAGTCTTTGGAGAGACATCTAGGTAGAAGCCATGACTCACAGGTATAAACTTCCCTCGCAGTCCTACTTTCATTGTGTCACATAAATTCTGATATGTTGTACTGGCATTATCATTTATTTTTACTTATTTATGTTTATTTTAAAGAGAATAAAACCAAACAAAGTAAAACAGAAATGAGCCAATCAAAACAAAACAGTGAACATGATATAGGACTTCAAAATAAGATAATAAGAAATCAAAAATGGCAACCATAATATCTCTTGTTATCTTCAAAGTAGCTGCCTACACTATCATAATAAAATCAAACAAAACAAAACAAAACAAAACAGAATAAAACCAAACAAAAGAGAACAATGAAAATGATAGAGGGCTTCAAAACAAGATAATAGAAAATTAACAATGGCTATCACTTTTCCTTTTTAAACGTTTCCTCCCCTTTCATTTTCACAATATCTATTTTACATTTTGGATCCACTAACTTCTTCAGTTTTTTAGACTAGGTAGACAGCACAATGTTAACCCATGTGAGTCCAACCCATTTCACCCATAAGCATGAGCTCAAGTTGCATTCATTTACCTACAAGAGCCTCATGATTATCCTTCTTTATATCTGAGTAGCTCTCCATTGTAGCATTATCATTTAATTCTGGTAGCTGTCTCATTTCTTCCTTCATTTTCTCCATGACCCATTGATTATTCAAGTATGTGTTGTTTAATTTCCATATAATTTCATCATTTTTGTGGAATTTTTTTGCAGTTGATTTCTAGTCTCATTGCACTGTTATCTGATAATATATATGTGAAATTTTGATTCTTTTGCATTTACGTAGTCAAGCTTTATTAGCTAATATGTGATCTATTTTGGATAAAGTATCATGTGGTCTGTTGAAAAGAATGTAGTCTATTGAATGGTGAAACACTCTGTGTAGATCTATTAAGTCCATTTATTCAAAGGTTTGGTTTAAATCTGATACTTGTTTATTGATTTTTTTTGTGTAGTTGATTCATTGGTGACAGTTGAGTATTGAGATCCCTTACATATTTGTATTGATGTATATGTGATCACTTATGTCCATCTGTGTTTGTTTTATGAAGTTGGGTGCACTGTGGTTTGGGGCATACAAGTCTATAATTGTTATCTCTTCCTGTTGAGTAGTTTCATTAACCAATATGTAAAGTCTTTCCTCATCTTTTTTGATTAGCTTTTGCTTAAATCACACTGTCTGAAAATAGGACAGCTACTCCTTGTTTTTGGGTTCATGGAATACTATTTTCTATTCTTTGATTTTTAATTTGGAATACTATTTTCTATCCTTTGATTTTTAATTTGTGAAATTCTAGATGTGTTAGATGTGTTTTTTGTGTATCGAATACCATTAAATATTATTTCTTGATTGATTCTGCTAATCTGTGTGTTCCTATTAGTGAATTGAGTCAGCTCACATTCAGTGTTATAATCAACAGGTGTTAACTTATTCCCATGACTATGTTATTTTTCTGTTTCTGTTTTGGTTTCTTTCCCTTCTACTTAATTGCTAACCCTACCTGATGCATTTATTGTATTAGACATTTTGGCATTGTTAGCTTCATTGTCTCCTTGTAGGCTATCTTTGAGATTTTTTGGAGTGTTAGTTTGGTTGTCATGAATTTCTTTAGGTTTTATTTATCCTGGAAATATCTTATTTTTCCACTAGTATTGAAACAATTTTTCAGCATATAACAGTTTGGGTTGGAAGTTGTTTTTCTCTAGAACTTGAAGCACTTCATTTTAAATTCTCCTTGCCTTTAAGGTTCATGTCAAGAAGCCTGCCATAATTCTGAGGGGTTGTCTTTTATAGGTTATTCATTGGTTTTTCCTAGCAGCCTTTTACCTTCTGTTCTTGTTCTGTGTTTCTGGAATTCAATTATTTTGTGACACAGAATTTCTTTTTTCCTGATCACTACTATTCACAGTACCATGTGCTTCACTTATCTGCATGTTAAAGTGTTTTTCCATGTTTCAAAAATTTTTTGCTGTTACTTCTATAAATAGTTTTTTTTTTTTTTTTTTTTTTGCCCTTTGGTCTATCTTCTAATTTTTCATTAATTCCAATTACTTTTCCATTACTCTTGAGTCATTCAGTAGCTTCTAATTCCATTTTCAGTGTTCTCATGTTGTGTGTTTAAGGTATCTCTCATTAATTGATTATTGTCCAAAGCCCTGTCTTTTAGGACTGACACTTGGTCTTCATATTGGTCACTTTTCTATACATATTTTTGCTAGATTTTGTGGCTTCTTTGGCCGCAGGTTATTTCAGTATGAACTAAAGTATTGTTTATGATACCTAGGCAATCCAGATATTGGCATATAGAAAAAAAAAACTGATAGCAACAACTATGACACTTTGGCTATAGTGGTAAACTCAACAACAATAATGGCATCAACTATATCAACTGGATGTTGACAAACCCTCAGAAACACTCAAGAACTGCCCTTAACTAGAGCAAAGAGGTCTATGATTTTAGTGAAGACACTTAGATCACCCAGATACTGACCTATACTAATTTGGACCAATAATTTTTGTTAGATGTAGGCAGAAGTGCGAGAACTCAACTATACTACTGGACTAATTAAATGTCATCTCCTGTTCCACCTCTTCTGAAGATTGTACCTATAAATCCTCTCACTCTATACAGGAGATCCCTGTTTAGCTCTTACCCTCTCCAAGTCTATCTCCCCAGGGTGCCTCTTATCTAGTCTCTGTGGCAGAGTAGCACGTTAGTACTGGAGTGAAACACTCCTTGGTGTCATCTCGCCTTTAATCAGGATAGGTCTTTGGCTGCCACTTCTGCTGCCTCATGCTGTGGAGGACCCAGTAGCAGAGTTGGTTAGAATTTGGTAGTTTGGCCACTCTCCTCTTTCTTCTCGCAGATCAAGTGAGTCCTGGTCTAGCAGCTTGGCAAGGGTGTGGGGTACGCAAGGTCTCTCTTCTGTTGCCTCTTACACAGATCATGCAGGGCTAGGCTCATCAGTGGCATGGCGGGTGGGGTGGGGGTGGTGTCCAGTGGTTTTGCTTTGTTCCTGCTTCCCCATGTGGGTCATAAGAGGCCAGGTTCGGCATCGACATTGATGGGCTTAACGGCATAGCTCCTCTGTGTCTGAGCCTCCCATGCAGGTCACACAGGGCTGTGGAACTTTCATACAAGGCCAAGAAGTATATAAAGTGACAGAGCAAAGCCACTTTAGAAAAACATTTGTTAACTTTCTTATAAAGCAAAACATGACCTACCCAACACATATTCCTAGATACCTACTTGAAAGAAGTAAAAATATAAGTCCACACAAGTACTTGCATAGAAATGATCATAGCAGAAACTAAAATACCCATCAATAGGTGAGAAGGGTAACTAATTATGATCTATTTGTACAATAAAGTATAGCTTAGCCACATAAAAAGAATATGTATTATTGCACAAAAACATGAATGAATATGAAAGACATTATAGAAAAGGCCAGACACAAAGGAGCATACACTTTATGATTCCTTTAGTAAGAAGAATAGGCAAACTATTAGGATGATACAATCAGAATATCTATTGCATGTAAGGAGTAAAGGTTGACTAGAGTAGAAAAAAATGTAACTGTCTGGAGCAATTAAAATAATCTATATCTTATTCAAGCTGATATTTTACATGGCCGCTTTCATTTATTGAAACTCACTAAATTGTATATATATATATATATATGTTTGTTTGTTTGTTTTTTGGTGCCAGGGATCGAAATCACAGCTTCACACCTGCCAGGCAGGCATTTATGCCACTGAGCTAAATCCCCAGCCCTAATTGTATGTATATATTGCAACAAAAATTGTGTCAGAAACTACCTGGAGGTTATAAAATTATAAAATTTTAGTTCTTCAACATCATTGCATAATATCAATTATAAAATTTTAATTCCTCAACATTATATCAACTAATTGCATATAATTATACTCCATGAAGAGCTACCACTATGTATAGCACTCTATATAATCATATGCTATAAATAATAGGAAATATATAAGACAGTGAAAATAGGAAAAACCAATAAGAAATTTTCTAATCTTACAAACAATGCCTGCTTGGGAAAGGGAAACTACAAATTTATTTTAGTTCCCTATTAAAATTCTTTTTTCTAGATTCAAATTTACATTTTAAATGGTAGAGAATTCATATGTATCCATTGTTTGAAAGATTCTTTTAGTGAGCATTTCAACTAACAAGAATAAATCATAATGTATGGCATTTAATTTTACATTACATATTCAGCTTATCCTAATATGTTATAGTTAAAAAGCAAATAGTGACATATTGAAAGTTGACTCACATTTAGATATTAAAATGCTACAATAAATATATATGCTTATAAATCAAATAAGCAACAATGCAATAGGATTGTGTTCCTTACATATACATTAGATCCTAACTGTACAATAAATTCACTAAACAGATTTTGAAATACTGAAGACCAGTATTTGAACCTCAATAATTAAAGCAAAATTTCCATTTGATCTTAATGAACTGTAAACTTTAAGAGGAAAGATTGGGTCCCCCCTTCCCATTGTGTTCATTATTATATCTGCAAAGTTTGGAACAGTGCAGCACAGAATATACTCTCAATGAATGATAAACTAGCAGTTACCATTCAAGGAATCATTTTGGTTTTGTGCATAATGGCAGAATTTCTCTAGATGGTACAAAACAGTGCTCAAAAGTTATTTTACAAAAATACTTCCCAAAATAACATATTCAGTTGATCAAAAATATTTTAATATATGCTATTTTGTTTCATTTATACTACTAGTTTATCTTCATTGCAAAGGAAGCATTGTTTTATTATCTGCTCATTTCTTTTTTGTAAGACTCTTACTGGCTCATGTCTTATACTCTGAGTAACTACTTTGAAAATAATAATACACAGTATATCAACTATTACTATTCTCTTATTATTTTGTTTTGAAATTTTGTTTAATTTTTTTCATAAAATAAAAAGTAAAGATAAAAAACCTAGAAAATCTTTATGATTTGTCTTCTTTAGCTGAAGATTTTCTATTTATTAACACTGAACATTTCCCATGGGTCATGCATTATGTTCAAAGGAAGGTATAAAAATGGGAATCAGAAATGGTACTCCATTATAAAAGCTGCTGATCTTTTAGCTATCAGACTATTACCTGGACATAGGCAGTAAGTGGTAAAGAAAAATCTAGCAAATAAACATCCACACATGTACCCATTAATTCAGCACTTTTTTATTAAGCATTTACCATGGGGCAAGCAAGACAAATATGTTATCTGTCCTTTGGGGTTTACTGTCTGGTGAAGGAGAATGATAATGAACAATGAGTCAAATATTTACAGTTTGCAGTGTTACTAAGACAGTGATTATAATGTGATAGAGAATTTGGTTAGGTTCATGACACTATTTTATATTGTATGACACTATATTTTATATATTATACTCCTGAGAAGGAAGCGTTTGTATTGGAACTTTAAGGATGAAAAGAAGCCAGCCACACAAAGTGATAAGTACACCTAAGAAAATAATGTACTCAAAATGTTTGAGGTGGAAAAGTGTTTTGTGTGTTCAAGGATCTAAGAGAATCTCATGGCTGGAACATAAATGGAAAAGTGGAAAAGTTGAAAGTAGAATAAGTGGAAACATAAAATTTAAATCCTGGTAAGGAATGATGGAGAGTTTGAAATTTACTCTAAGCCCAAAATGAACGTATTGAGTGGTTCTAGGCCAGAGCATGGCATGACGCAATTTGAATATTTAAAAGATTTATACTTTTTCCAAACATAGGATAGAAGGTGACCAGAAGTAGAAGTTGAAGGTTAGTTAGGAAGTCTTCACAGAAATTCAGGTGAGAGATCATAGGAGTAGCGCATTAAGACAGTAACAAGATTGATGCAGAAAAGCAAACAGCCTCAAATATATTTGGAGATGCACTCGCTTCAGCAGCAGATGTACAAATACATTTGGAGAGAAAAAATAAGTTTGATGCAGGAAGAAACTTAGATAAGGAAAAGAGGAATTATTAGTGACTCCCAAGTTTCTGGCTTTCAAACAGGAGGAGTGAGGAAATAGCTACATAGATTGGGAAAACAAGTCAATTCCAACATTTAAAGTTTAGATAGTAAAGAAACCAAGGAACCATGAATGGAAACTGAAACTCTAGAGCATGATGAATCTCAGAAGTTAAAAATCCCCCTTACGAAGGGAAGTATTTCAAGAAGGAAGTGATCAAATACATTGAAGGGTGCTTAGTGGCTGTAAAGGGTGAAAGAGCATCCCCTGGATATGGCAAAATAAAGGTTGCTGGTGATCGGACTGAGAAATTTCAGTAGAGATTGCAGCATAAAATTCAAATTGAGACAGGCTGCAGAGTGAAGGGGAAGTGAGCCAGTTGAGGTAAAAGGATCAGGGAACTCCCTCAGATTTAGTTTTTTGTTTTTGAGACAGGATCTCACTATGTAGATCAAACTGGCCTTGAGTTCACTATGTAGCTCATACTAGCTTTGAACTCACTGCACTACCCCTGCTCCAGTCTCCTGAGTGCAGGGATTACAGGCTCCACCACAACTGGAAAAGTTTAGTTTTAAGGGACACACACACACACAAACTGGATAAGGAAGAGCTGCCCAAGGATATCTGTACTTTAATTGGGATGCTCTAGTTTGAACAAAGAGCTTGATACTCCAGAGGGAAAGAGTGTATTAACAAAGAAGTCTAAGAAAAGAACATGGTAAATGAAGATATTCTGAAAAGAATGGGATTTAGAGCAGGAAAAAATGGAAGTTGCAGGAGGGCAGAAGGTAAGAGTAGAGGACTGCAGTGCAATGAGACTATACAAAGCTGTGGATAAAGAAAGCTAGAAACACCAAAGAATAATTGAGCTCTTGAGAAAGAAGCATACTTGAGAAAAGAGGATAAGTCCAAAGTCACTGCTGTGATCTAAACAAATTCCTACAGAAGCATGTCTCAGATACTTACTTGCTATTGTAACAGTATTAAGGCACTGTAACAATATTAACAAAAGCAATTAGGTCATCCAGTACTGAAATGCACTCATTATTGTGAGAATGGGTGTCTATACAAAGGCAAGTTAGGCTCTTCCCTTCTCTTCCTTTCCCTTTCCTTCCCTTCCTTTCCCTCCCCTTTTCTCTCCTCCCCTTCCTTCTCTCTTCCCCTCCCGTCTCTTCCTTTCCTCTTCCTCTTCCTCCTCCTCCCTCCTTCCATCCCCACCATTTGCGTCCTCCTCACTGTTTTTCATTCCTTCTGCCGAAGAGTGACACAGCAAGAAGGCCCTTGTCAGATGCCAGCCTTTCAATCTTGGATTTTGAGCCATCAGATCTATGACAAAATTTTGCTCATTATAAATTGCTCATGCTGTGGTATTTTGTTAAACTTGCACAGAATGGACTACAACAGAGACATAAGTTTGAGGATATCATACCTTTTGAGGTTTTCATGGAGAATAGAGGCAGGGTAAGGAAATAAAACTTCAAGCTCTCAAGCTTATTTTTGAGAGTCATGAATATTTTGGCAAAGATTTTGAATTTAAATTGTTGACAATCATAATTTTAAAACTGTTTGAGTTACAAATAATAAAAACCTATTTAGGTGAATTTAACAGCAAAATAAAAATGAGTTGAAGGGGGTTTTTTAATAAAAGGGCATTGGTGTCTTATGGAGTCCAAGAGTAGGAGTATAGTGCTGGCCTGGAAAGGGCCAAGAGAATTGTCAATACTTTTTTACTTGTTTCTCATTTTTCTTTCTCCATTCTGTTTACTTCTCTATTTTATATATTAAAACATGAAAATCTCATAGTTCGTACATGAATTTTTACAGGAGAATGATGTACTCAGTTTTATTGTTCATTCCTGTTTGTTGACTATTGCTAAACAGTGGCAGTTACCTGGAAATAACATGCCTTCCGGAAGCAAATTCCTTGGGTCAGCAGCTGGATTCATAGATGATGGTATTGTTAGAAGATAGGCACACGACCCTGAAACCATGAAGACAGAGGAGGATTTTTTTTTTAAATCATAAAATAATAAGAAGAAATCCAACATTTTAAAAAACGCAACTAAGGCCACAGTATGAAGAATAGATTGGAACAGAGAGATGAACTAACTTCAGAGAGGCAAGTCCAATCAGAAAACCACTAAGAGAAATGTCAAGCAAAGAGTAAGAACTTGAACTAGGATAGTAGTAATATCAATGGCAAGGCATAGACAGATACCCAGACCCATTGCAGAGATGTAATGGACTATATATGGATATTAGTGAGGAAATCTGTAGAAAAAGATTATACCAAGATCCTTAGCATGGGCAGTAGTATTAATCAAATTGATTATCACTGAGATTTAAAAACTGAATAAAGAAATTACAAGGTTTGTGAGGGCAATCTCAAGTGTGAACAATACCTAGGACTTACTCTTACATAAACTAGAAGATGTATCAGCATATCATGGCTGGTTCTTACAACATTTTAGCACTGCATTGGTTAGACTAAAACTAGATCACTACCAAATCCAATTGGACTGTAGACTTTTGACTCTCACATTTCTAGAGGTCACCTTACCTTAGATAAATTGATTCTGGGGCTTTTTGTAGAGTAGATCCATGGTAGTATAGCTCATCTTTCTTTTCACTAGTTTTCATGGCATTGTCTTTAATGATTTCTCCCACCATCATTCCTCTTTACTCCATCTCAGCTCTCAGACGCACAACCTTTTTGCCAATCTCATTAAAGCTTGTACTCATTTTCTCAAGTTTCCTATCAATCGGGGTAATTGCTTCCTACACAAAATTCACTCTCCTATTAACTGGCTCATTACCTTGAGTTAAAAGTTCAGAAACTTCTTCAAACTAAAATCACTGCAGTGTCCTGAAAAAGAAAGTACTTTTGAAGATGCTGACACATTCATAAACTGAAATATTTCTTGCAATGAACTCACTGACTTACAGATCCAACCTTTTCCTTACCAAATTTCTATTCACAATGGCTTTCCTCCCTCACTGTAATGGCACATTTATTGCTCTCCAAGTCAGTTGTTAAAGTGGGAAAGATACAGCAGGATAGAGGACAAAAACAGTGAATGCATGTCACAGCTGTGTTGATAGAGTTAATGTGGTTTTGAAAAGAAATACCATTAGATTTTGTATAACACTCCTTCCAGCTGAAGACAATTATGCTAATAAACATTTCTAATCATTATTTCTATGTTAACTAGTTTTATCTTTGCATTTCCTAGGTTTACTTCACTGATCCTAAATATTCTAAAAAAACTTGCGTCTTTGAAGCAGTCAGAAAGACCAAAAGATAGGAAGTTTTTAAAAAAATTTTTAATGTAATAAGATGATCTGAACTCATTATACTTAATGAGCAATTTAAATTCTTCTTTGATAGTTCAGGTAAATATCTCTCTAACAGATTTTTAAAAGCATCTCTAGTTCAAGATGTACATCACTTTAAGTAGAAAAACTTCTAAAAAGAACTAAAATACCCCAATGCACAACCAACTACCCTCACTATCAGCCATTTATTTAGCACATTTTATACTCTGGGCACCGCAGCATAGACATAGACCTTGGTTTGTATCCTCAAGAATTGTACAGGGTTAAAGAGTCCATATATACTATGCGTAGGAAAAACAAAATCATGACCTATTTTCAGTGAGAAATGAGTATATGCCTAGTAAAATCTTCCAGATTTCAAAAGGAAAGAGTTATCACATGACTATGGAAAAATTTGAAAAATTTTTATGAAGCAAGTAATCCTTTTACTGGATTTTGGAGAAAGTATAGTATATAGATTAGCCAAAAAAGAAAAAAAAAGTCACGGGGAAGACCCTATAGGCAAAGAAGACAATGTAAGCAATGATCCAGAGAACTTGTATTATTGCTCAAGGTATATTAGATTAATTTGCCCTGAAAATGGGCCATAAGGTCCTTCCTTGTGCTCTGGGGAAAGTTAACCTCTGTGTAATAAACCTAGTTTCTCTAAACCTACAATGATGAGGAAGGAGCTCCGTGCAGAGCTCTGACACCACTGGCCTTGAGCTCCCAGGTGGAAGAGAGATCTGCACAGCAGCAGAAGGAGGCCACCTTGGAAGTGGGTCTGGTAGAGCAGCTGAGCCAACCAGCTGATACTATTGTTGATCTCTGCTTAAATTTCAGGATTTTGAACAAATAAATGTACACTAAAACTTTAAGTTACTGTATTTTTGGGTGAGCTATTGATATTTTTCTTGATATGGGCTAAATTTGTCAGATAAGCAAAGTGTATCTGTGAATGCCTCTTGTTTCACTTTGATTCACTTTCTCAGCTTTAAGTCTTCTCTCCCACTTAACCATAAATGTTTATTCTTATGGTCATGGATTAATTCACTTTTTTAAAGTTTAAAGCTTACTTTTCCTTGTTATTTCTCTTTTAACAAAGGCAAACAGGAATATCTTTATAAGGTAGGAGATGCAGTGAAGATATACAATGAAGTAGAGAAAATTTTAATGTAGAAAATCACATGCAAGAGACTAAAACTTCAAAATTCAGCTATATTGCTTCAGTTTATCTAGCTCATAATTTTTCTTTGCTTAATTTCTCTACTTAAAAATATGATGTCACTTATGGTAGGATTTTTTAATGGAGAAAAATTAATTGCTATTGTTTTATAAACTTCACATGCCAGTTTTTATAGGCCACAATCCAGTTGGCAGATAATTATTTTTAAATAACTAACAAAGTGTTTTACCATCTGATGTTTTTCCTAAAACATGTAATGCAAACCAAAGAGTAAAATGAAACAAAAAAATTATTATACTTGTCTTCAACTAATCTACCACTTCTTCTCTTTAACTGGTTTGAAATCTCAGTGGGAACTTTCACTTTAAAAAAAAAAACATTTTTTTGAAGCTAAGCAGTAAAGTATTTTAACTCACCATAAATTTTTTGCTAATATTTCACCAATATCAACTATTTGGAATTAATCAGATTTAGAATTTAAAAGCTTGCCTATCATTTTCTATTTTAACAGCTCCCCTGAGCTAATGCACTACACACATTTAAAATCTATAGTTTGATAATTTTTTATGTGTATCAACTTAATAAACTATCACCAAAATGAAGATAATAAACATTTATCACCTTCAAAAGTGTCTTTATGCTACTTTGTTATTCTGTTCCCAAACAACCACTGATCTATTTTCTGTCCCTACAGATTAGTTTGAATTTTCTAGAATTTTATGTAATTAAATGATATAGTATGTATTGTTTTCTGTCTGGTTTCTTTCACTCAGGATGACTGTTTTGAGATTTATTCATGATGTATCAAACAGTATTTCTTTTTATTGCTGACTACTCTCAAATCATATGCCTACAGTAATTTATCTGCTTAACTGTTGATAAACATTTGAGTCATTCCCAGTTTGGAGCTATTACAGATTAATGACCTGCAAATGTTTATGTATAAATCTTACATCTTTTGTAGACATGCTTTTATTTGCTTGGCTTAATATTTAGGTGTGGAGAAGGCTGGATCCTATGGTAGGCATATGTCTGTCTTTTTTTTTTCTCTTAAATTATTCATGTCACTGGACTTTTTCTTTTTTTATTTTAACAAGAATAAAACCCACAAAATTTCAAAACACAAGGTCATGAGTTTGACTCCTGGTACCCCTTCCCCCCCAAAAAAATTTCAAAACAACATAATAGGAGGGTAAAAATGTTTACTATATTGCAAATTGTTATCTTTAAATTAGTTACTCAGAGTACAAGACACAAACTTTTTAAGAGACTGCCAAACTGTTTTCTAAACTGATTGTGCCATTTAACATTTTAAACTGCATTTATGTAAGCTGCTACCCCCTCCAACCCCACCCCTGCTTCCTTCCCATCCTAGGCAGCATTTGGTAAGATCAGTCATTCTGATAGGTGTGTAGTGGTATCTCATTCTGGTTGTGCTTTTCTTCACTAATGAAACTTAGCACTTTTCAAAATGCACTTTGTGCCAGGTGTCCATCACATCTTAGGAGGTGAAGACAATTGGTGTGAAAAAGAATTGGCTTATATTCTGATTACTGAGTCTTTTTTAGTTCTTTATATAAATCTAGGTGTAAGTTCTTTCTGAGATATATAATTTCAAATTTTTTCTCCCACTCAGTGACTTCACTCCCTTCATAGTATCTTTCAAAGAATAGGGATCTAACATTTTAATGAAGTCCAATGTACAATTGTTTCTCTTACAAGTCATGCTTTATTTCATATCTAAAAACATATTTATCTGACCCAGGGTTACATAGTTTTATATTTTCTTCTAGAAGGTTTACACTTTTAGGATTTTTATTTAAATCGCTGCCCATTTTGAGTGTTTCCTTTGTATGGCATGAAGCATGAACTAAAGTTTGGTTTTTCTTTTTGGCATATGGAGGTCCTAATGGTTTGGCATATGGATGTCCAAAAGTCTTTATTAAAAATACAATTCTTTCTCCATTAAATTGCCTTTGCATCTTTGTGGGGAAATGTAGGCATATTTCTGAACTTTCTCTCCTGTTTCATTAATCTGTTTATTTTTGTGCTAGTACCACAGTATCTTTATTAATGTGACTATATACTACATTTTAAACCATTCACCTTTGTTCTGCTTTTACAAAATTGTTTTGTTCTTGTATTTTCTTCATATTTACATATGAACTTTTGAAACAACTTGTCAATTTCTAAAAACACCATGCTTGGAATTTTATTAGTATTTCCTTGACTCTTCAAGTTGCTTTGGGAGAAAAGACATATTTAGCCATATTGAGGCTTCTGACCCATAGTTCAATACCTTTTTAATGAGTAAAAATTAATTGTTAGCAGCTTGGTTTGGGAATAATTTTTCAGAACATCTAGGTAACTTGGAAGTATCATTTTATTGCCATAATTTAATAGTGAATTTTAATCTGCCTTTTCTAAAAAGTTTTTCTTTTAATTATTTTACAATAAAATTTGCAAAGAGGTCTCAGTCAACTTTAGGAGGTGTATGGTTGTTATTCTTTGACATGTAAAACCTTATAATTTCAGAGCTTATATAAAAATATTACAGCATGTTCTACTATTAGGAAAAGACAGAAATGATGAGCTAATAATAAACTATTACACTTGAAGAGGAGACAGATAAATATTTAATTTAAAAATATATAAATTAGCTTCCCGCATCCAAGAAAATTTTACTTTCTCAGGCCCCCTATTCATGTCCACAATTTTTTAACTTTTCAAAGCAATTTTTTCTTATTCATACAACTTCGTAGGTAGGAATGGTAAGTCCTTATCATCTAACAGCTGAGGAAACAGGAAACCAAGTAACTTACAGTTATAGTAGGAGCGAGTAAAAATTGCTTCCAGGTCACCCAGATTTCTTCTGCACTTTCACTAGGCACTGTTGCATAAAAACAAAACAAAACAGAACAAAACAAACAATTCTAGCAAAAAAAAAAAAAGTTTTCTATTCTAAAAAAAAAAAAAGGGTATTTGATAGCTCCAAATTCTCAGAAGCAGCAGAGACATACATTTGAAGATTATTCAACTCAGATTTGATGACTGCCATAGGAAAATCCCTACTGCGTACACATTTGACCAACAAAGCAAATTTTTGACAATCAGAGCCGGATCCTCATCACTACAACTGTAAAAGACTCACACTTCCATTGTCTCCCTCAGCAGACCAAAAGATTCCCTGTAGTGTTTGTTTTATGCTTTTGCTTTCTTCTAAACACATATTCCACTCGAGAATGCAGTTAGTAGAGTCTAGGTTATTTACCCCAGCTTCTATCCACAATGCATAAAAACGGTATCCAAAAGGAACTGAGTAGGCTTAATGTAGCAAAGAACATATCACAAAGCTTTCTCTAAGTGAATGTGAGTCACAGAATTACTGTGGTTTGTGAGCTGAAAGGGATCTTTGAAAAGCCAGTGTTTTTTAAACTTTAGATCATGACTCATTAGAGGGCCATAAAATTTATATAGTGCATTTCACCATTTTAGAAAAACAAGAACAAAACTGAAAACACCATGACGTATTTTACTTAGCAAATACAAAGATTATTTGATAAAATTTTTGTCCTCATCCAATACACACACGAGTTTATAAATGTGTATGTATGTATAGTATGCTTCTCAGTGTCCTGAGTGCTATTGCAAATGTATTTCTTACTTGAGGCATGGTAAAGTGATAATAAATACATTGACAAAAACAAGGCAGAACCTCTGCATTTTATGTTTGATGGAGGAAAGAAATAAAACTCAAAGAAATAAAATACCTTGCTCTGGCTGTTAATGTAAAACCAGAATCAAGACACAGAAAATGTTTTATACTTCAATACAGAAGCATAATTTACTTCCATTTTCTACTTAGAACTATTTCTAGATTAGCTAAGTTATGATTATTGAAAATATTTCATTAGTATAACACAAAACATTGTGTATTTTAAAACTGTGTTTGAAGGTAGGTATTAATTATCACTTGCTGTAGTTAATGTGAGTCTTAGAACTATTCTGTATGTCAACTCTGTTTTGTTTTAAAGATTTTCAATGTCAATTGATACATTAAGAATGGCAGTAGAGACACTGGAATGACAATAACTAAAGTAGTATTTTAAAGAAAATAAACTTATTTTTAATAGACAAAAGGAGTTTTAAAATTGTAATCTGCCTTACTGAATGAAAAGATATCAGTAACAATATTTTTCTTGATAGTTCTCCAATCTGTCTCTATTAGAACATTGTTTTGAAATCTCACTAATACATTTTTCAAAGGAAGATTCTACAATTTGAAATAAAATATGAGCTGGGTGTGGTAGGGCATTCCTCTAATCCCAGCTACTCAAGAGGTTGAGGTAGAGTAATTACAAGTTCAGGACCTGACTGGGGAACTTAGCAAGACTTCGTCTCAAAATAAAAATAAAAACAAGACCAAATAAAATAAAACATGGGAATGTGGCTCTGTAGTAGATCCGTTGACTAGCATGACTGGACGGTGGGCTCAATTACCAGTATTGTAAAAATAAGTAAATAAATATATTATGGAAAACAAGAAGTTTTTTTTAAGTTTTCTATGTTTCCAAACAATGATGCTTCTACATATTAAAATTTTGAATAATAGAGTAAAGCACTTAAGCTTCAGGGCATTTTTATATTTATAGTCAAGTATTATACTAATAACAGGTTAACATTTTTAAAATAACACAGATTTTATGTTTCCAGACATTATGAATTTCAGATAAGTATCCAAAGATTTTTTTTTAACTTGGGATATAACTCTATGTTCACTAATAAGAATAATGATCAAGTCTTTTTGCACTATTGATGTATAACATAATATGCTTTTATAAATATAAATTGAGTATTAATACCTTTGTTCTGCAACAGTAAAGCCTAATTTTCAAGACTTTTACTGATAAAGAGGGCCAAACTAAAGTACGTAATTTTAAAAAACAATCAGTGACCAAGATAAATAATGAATGCTTTCGAATATATAATTCTAAGAATTCTGATGTCTATTATTTAGATTTATCTCTCACTATGCAGTTCAGGCTGGCCTTGAACTCACTATGTAGCCAAGGCTGACCTCAAACTTGCAGTGATCCTCCTACCTCAGCCTCCTGAACACTGGGATTATAGGCATGCACCACCATGCCAGGCTAGACTTCTCTCTTCTAAAAGTGAAATGTAGTACACTTGTGCAGGGTGCACACAGAACCTACTGGTGAATTTAGTGACACAACACAAATTATTACGTAGATTTTAAAATTTTGCTTTCATTGCTGATTAATATTTTCTGGACTCTTATTGAGAATAGAACATACTTGTGATACAATATATTCATTTTTCTCATCATCATAGGATTTTTTTTCCTCATAAAGAATATAACTCAACAAAGAAAACATGGTATCATTTTCTTAGCAGTAGACTGTGGTTCCTTGACATAGGCAGCTCTTGATGACACAGCATATGTTCATGGTGAAGGATACAGAAGTATGGAGTTGCAGCAGGCAAAGAATGAGGATGAGAAAGTGGGTTAGAATGAGGAGGAGAAATCAGTGCAGTCATTGGAAATACTCCTTCCTCCCAGACTGGTTTGTCCAGCTCAGTCATAATACTGTATTTTATTCTAATATCTCCTTTCCCCAAGAGCAATTTTAAATTACAATCAAACAATTTTTAAAAAATGAGTTATTTACATTAAATAAACCTGCTACCTTTGGGATGGGGGTGTTGATATTTTCCTAAGGCTAGGAGATGCTTGTTGAATATGGCACCAAAGCTTGACCCTGCCATGAATCCCTTTGTGCTGGCAAGTAGAACAGTTATTTCACTGTTAAATGCCATTACTGTTCCTCTGCTACCTTAACATACAGAAAACTTTTTGTAACATTACTAATTAGATTTAAGGAAGGTAGTTATAAATTTCCATGTACACTGTGCTCTATGGCTAATTGCTATGTCCTGATAAGAGAACTCAAGATGAGTGTTTTTCATGATATATTGATCTATATTCTACTTGAATGCAGGCAAACTGAAAGTCTGTCCAGTTCCTATATCTTGAGTTGCTTCTCAAGAGAGTGACAAGTCAAAAAAACAAATATAAGGAGCTTTCCCCTCAGTTGAAAAATGACTATCTATTCTTAAAGTAAATTCATTTTATTATTTTCTTGTATTACTTGCCTAAGATTGTGTATGGGGTATGCTATGTCCCCCCAAGTCCTCACATACTTTTGATGGGGCTAAGTCTGGCACTTGCTTGTGTTCGGTTTGCTGTACCCGCCCAGGGGTGGAGCCGACATACAGTGTAATGGAAGGCGGGTCTTCCTCTTGTTCGCTTCCGCTTCCGCCTCTCTCTCTCTCTCTCTCTCTCTCTCTCTCTCTCTCTCTCTCTCTCTCTCGCCAGTGTGCCTTGCAGCTTGCAGCCACCATGAACTGTAGCCCCGCCATCCACTCCATCCATGCTATGCTGACTTGGAGCCAACTAATGGACTGAAACCCCCGAGAAACTGTAAGAATAAACCTTTCCTTCCCTAATTTTGGGCGTCAGGTATTTTGTCTCGGCAATGAGCGAAAAGTAACCAAGACAGGTAGTTACTATACCAACCAGAATGGCTAGTTAAGAAATAGCAGGAAGTTACCAAATATTTCATAAAAACGCAATCCCTTTAAAAGTCTCATTTCACTTTGTAAATTGTAATATCTATATGCGATAAGGGTGCAGTGTAATAGACAACCACAAGTGCTACAAGTGAGATAAACTGCTACTGTCATTTTGAAAAGACCATTTGACAATATACATCCAAAATTTCAATATGTTTGAGTCTTTGACCCAGGTATTCGACTTTCAGGAATTAGCCATAATGCAAAATATAATTTAAAAAATAGACAAATGTTCAAATTGGAGTTCATCACAAGCTTATTTGTAAAAGAGAAAAAATGGAGACACCATACACGTACAGTGACTGGAGATTGGTTAATGAAATGGTAGGATATCCACGCAATAGGTTATCACATAACAATGAAGAAATATCGCATTGAAGTTAATGTATCCAAGCAAAGAAAAAATATTAACAGTTGTTATTTCTCACTGGTGGGTCTCTAGACTTTCATCTTCATTACTCCTTTCCATATTTTTCAAATTTCCTTCAATAAATCTTTCATTTTACAACAGTCTTAAAAATGTATTTGCTAGTAGTGGGGAGGAAAGTTTTAAAAATACCCTTCAATACAAAAGAAATTTAATGCGCTCGTATGATTGTAACTTCCAAATACTTTCGCCTCTATTTGCCTCCCATGTATATTAAACCATGGAAAGAACCAAAAGAGATGTGTCATTCAAACTACCCTTTCTTTCCAGATAAAATTTCCCCAGTAAGATCACCACTTTCTCATTTTTCTAGGCACTTCCATATAAGCTATCTTCACAATTATAATTTGTTCTTTTGCAGCTCACATGTCCCTATGGTGTCTTAGATTTGTCTCTTCACTGTGCAGAGGGACGCAACTTCCAACAATCTTCTTTCACCTCTCAGTCTTCCCGTGATCAAGAGAGCATGCATAATGCTTTGGTCTTGAGACAATTACACAAAGCAAGTTTTACTCATATTTATAATTGAACAGAAAATTTTTATTTGCAAACAATTTCCGTACAATGTCAACTACCCAGCAACTCCACAGTGTAACACAGTTCATTCAGAATGCCCTGCCTGTTGAATTTTTCAAGTTCTGGCAGGTTTGGTACCACTTCAGGACCTAATGATGCCTACCACTCTTTGGATAGTCATGCTCCACCTTGTTGAGCAGAAGCCAGCGATCACATTCCCAGACAGCTGTAACTAACCCTCCATTATGGAGGTCTTGAGGTCACCTGCGCTAACTTTAAACGCGTTTTGCGAGTAACATCAGGGCAGGCTTCCTGCTGGTCGCTGTCAGTCCTCAAGGACATCTGTTGAGGGTTTCGTCTTTACAGTAAGGTCCTTCCATAGTGTCCATTGCTTTTCTCGGCTTTCTCTAGTCCCCATTCTCTGTCGTTTGCTCAACAGTAACACTAAAGGCATTAGCCATTTTGGCCCATGAATTAAATCAGCACTTCTAGCCTGACTTCTTCATGGGCCAATGAAAGCATGGGAATTCGGTCCTTCTTTTTGTAAAGTTCCTGTTCTGCAAGACACTTTAAAGGAAACCCAGTTAGGAGAAACCTACACAGGCGTGACGAAGTCCAGCGGGGGGATCAAGTAGAAGTCGTTGGCCCCGTGCCACTGCATTACAAACCCGTGGAAAGGAGAAGACGTGAGAAACCTGGACGGTAGAATGAAGCCAGAACTCAACAAACTCATATGCGCAAGCGCGTTGCTCATAGCGCCGGCTCCCCAGGCCGCACCGTGGCGCCTGCGCACAGAATCCGGGCAAGATGGGGAGCGGACCGCTCGGAGCACCGGCTCTCCCCGCCCCCGCTCCCTCCGCCTGCGGGCCCCGCCCCCTCCAGCTGCTCGCCTTCCCAAACAACCGGGTGCCCCGCCACCGCTCTCCGTTCATTGGCTCTTGGCCTTTTCCGTTTCCGCCCAGCCCTCCACATTGCACCAATCGGACCCTATGTTCGGGTAAGGGTCCACCCCCGAGACTGTGGCTTCGGCTCCTCTGCCTCCTGCGGCTGCTGCCTCCGCTGCTGCCTCCTCCTTCCCCACCTCCTCCGTCAGGGGAGCGTTTGCGGGGGCCTGAGGGGCGGCGGCGGCGGCGGCGGCGGCGGTGGTGGTGGCGGCGGCGGCGGCGACGACGACGACGACGACGAGGACGAAGGCAGCGGCGGCAGCAGCGGCAGCGGCGGTAGCGGCTGCGAAATGGAGCCGGGGGCCGGCGGCCGGAATGCTGCTCACGAACAGGGGGCCGGGCCCCCGAGCCCTCTGCAGCCCCGGGAACAGGAGCGGAAGCTGGAGCAGGAGAAGCTCTCCGGGGTGGTGAAGAGCGTCCACCGGCGGCTCCGCAAGAAGTACCGAGAAGGTAAACAGCGAGCTGGGCGGGGGGAGGGGCGCCGCGTCCCCCGGTCCCTGTCACCTCCCCCGCCCCCCGCCTCCATTGAAATCTGAGGGAGATGCACGTCAGGCCCAGCCGGAGCCTGGGCCGCCGCCGCTCGCGCTCCTCCGCCCCCTTTGCCGCGAGGGCCTGTGGCGGAGTTCGGGCCTGTGGAGGAGCCGAGTCCTCCCTCTCCGAGCCCCTGTCCCCGGTCCGGGCGCTGAGAGTGTTGTCACCGCTCGCATACCATCTCTCCGAGAAGGTAGGGGTCACTCGCTGCTAGAGACGCGAAGGTAAAAGGCAAAGACAGGTACAACCCACTGGTGAAAGACGGATGGAGAGAAGCTGAGTTTCCCCTCGCTCCCTGGCGCAGGACCAGCCTGTTGTTGCGTCCGCTGGCCGTCAGATCCTCTTTCTAATAACCTCAGCCTGCAACCTTCCCCAGAATCATCCTCGCATCGGCTTCCAAGGCTGCGAAGTCAGCAGGCCTTTTAGCTAACTGCACTTCACTGTTAAAGGGAATCGGGCTGCGGTTGGACCCCCACACCCATTCTTCGGATCCTTGGTCTTCGCGTTTAGGTAGCGAGCTGGGGACAGGTCTTCAAAATGCCGTTTGGTTTTGTAACCTCCTAAAGACAGGTGCTGAGAAAGTCGACCTTCATGGAAACCTCCTCCATGGAAGATTTTAAGAGAGAGAGGGACAAGCCTTAGAAGCATTGCCTTATCCTGAGTGCTTTTAAGTACAGGTTTTTGTAGAGCTGTTTTATGAGGTTTTGACAGTGAAAATGCTCAGTATTTTCATGTTCAGGAGAAAGTTTTCTTAAGTATCAGAATGGGGTAATTTTTTAACTGGCTCTGGGTTTAACTTAATTGCAAACTAAAAAGTCAATACCCTTCTAGCCTTAGTTAATAATTTAGGTTAGAAATAAAATTGCAACAGTGAAAGAACAAAAACATTTGAGATCATGTTACTCTTCACTTATATACACTTTTCAGTTACTCTGGAAAGTTAAAACTAAGTGCCTTTGTTCGGTTGAATGTAGTTGATAGGTTTTCTTTCCTTGGCAACTCGAGCCTAGCTTTTAATAGATTCTACTTAATCAGCTCTAGGGATGCCTTATAGTTATCAGTTAATAGGTGCCAGTAGAGACTTATCAAGCATAGATAAGATGTTGAAATTTGGTTTTAACAGTCCTTTAAATCCCAGCCACAATTTCTTCTATAAAATGAGTAGTTACCATAGCAGCAATTGCATCATTCTTGATATTCAGAGAATGCACTTACATAATGGCATTCACTGTAGATTTTTGTGTTACTTGCAGAAAAAAAGGAACTAAGTGAACACTTTCCTGCAGTTAATCATGTTGTTTTGTATAAGTGTAAGTGCATATTTTTAAAGAAAACTAGCATACAATTCAGTATCCATTTTTTGCTTTTTATAATAATTTCATTCATAATTCCTTTACTCATAAATGAATAAGTTCCACTTAACACGGTACTAATGTGCCATCATCTCCTCAAGTGCTGTTTGTGCATGTTTAGTTCCTACATGTTTAAACATGCCTTTCAGTCCAAATATTAGCCACAGGAACAGTTGTTTATAATGAGAATTGGTAGTTGGAAATTACCAGAGCTGGAATAGATACATATAGTTCAGAAGTGAATGAGCCAGTGCACTGTTGGGCAGGTAAACATTTGAGTCAGATTGTTCTTTAGGCATTTTAATGCCCTGAATTCCACCAGTGCTCTAGATTTCTCTAGGCTTTACTCCAGGGATACACAAAGCCCCATCAGTGGGCTAGTACAATAAATAATCATAATGAGCACACTCTTATTTTCGACATCAGTCAAATTTTAATTATAAAAAGCCTTCCATGAAAAAGCCTGATTGTGTGCATAGTCCCAAAGAAATAATTTTTAGTGTTCTCCTTTGTGCATTTAGTATTAAAATACTGATGATCCCCAGTCTGTCACCATATTTTACAAGTTTGCATGCAAATCATAAGATAATATAAATTGTGCTTAAGTAATAAGTCAACCTACAAAGGCCTATTTAATCAGTAACATATGTGAACTGTTGTACCAATGGAAACTATAATATTTTATAACAATCTTACCAGAAGATGCAGTGAAAATTGCACCTTAGAATTTTGGTATATAAGACTGGGGAGATCTGTAGTATCTACTACCAGTTCCCGAACCTGGCTGATCAATGTAGTCATTTGTGTGTTTCTAAGAACATTCCTGCATTCCACCTCACATTGTTTATAGTTTCAGAATCCCTTTCATTAGGTCCTGTACATTAATCAGCCAGATTTTGGACTAGTGGTATAAACTAAGTCCTTCTTTTTACGAATGAGTAAACTGGGTCCTGAATACATTAAAATAATTTGCTTGAAGCTTGGGTAGTTCATCGTTAGCACTATAGATATTTTATGGAGATGATAGATTTTCCTTCCCATTTTCAAGCTTAATGTTGGTGATTTTGAATATTAGGATGCAAGGGAAAAGGGACGGGGAAATAGCTCTAGAATTTGGGTTAGGAACAAGTTTATAAATAGATAGGAATGGGTGGTCCATAGGATGAGTATGATTAGTTTAGTTGTGGTTATGTGAGGTACAAATTTTTCAGACTGAGATAGTAGAGAAGGAAAGAAATTGAGGTGGAAGGAAGATGGCAAAGCAGTTACTGAATAGTGGATTTGAGTGAGGACTGGATAATTCAAGTGTGGGGTTGACAAATAAGATTTTCCCTTCCTTTATCTCTGGTAGTAGAATTGAAAATGAAGCAGAAAGAAGAGTGAAAATGACATGTTTTCTCTTATGACAGGAAAGATTTCACTGTTCCAATCTGTGTTGATGGTGAGGAACAGTGAATAGGGTTATAAACTAGTGGGTAGGTTTAATGTAGTTTATTTTTATCATTCTTTCCTTACTGTGTTTTGCTGCTTGTCCTGTGTCACAAGGTAAAGATCTCATGCCAGTTTATGCCAATTTGCATAAAACTGAAACAAAAATTGGATGTAAAGGTCAGTGTTAAAGGCAGTGTTGCGTTATCGAAAGTACTTACTGAAAGAAAATGCTAGAGAAATGCCTAACAATGATGATGAGAAAAGGAGTATTCTGGAGTCAGCCATTTGAAGGCCTTCTTTTAGATTGAGTTTATATAAATGGAATGATTTTGTATTCTGTCTTTGGTATGGATAATTTTAAAATTTTATGTTCACACAAGCCAAACTTATTTTAAATATACTCTAAGAATTATAGACAGTTTATTAAGAAGAAATAGCTGGTTTTATTTTCCAAACAGATTTCATTGTTTAATCAGATGTGCCTGATAAGTATATCTCAAATTGAGAATTGAACTAGAGGCATTTGTATTTTGAGTTGCCTTTATAAGGTTTTTTCATAATCTGATTCATAAAAATTGCTTTTTTTTTTGTTAGATATAAAACAGGGCATGTAAAAATTCCAAGAAAGTATAAAAGGTGCAGCTCTGGAATAAAAGTATACTCTCCATTCCATTTAATTTTGATTTTTTTACTTGTATTTGTATATTTCTTTACTTCAGAAAATTCCACCAATTTATTTAGTCTCTAAATTTACTTATTGTGCATATCAAAACAGAATAAAACAGTTTCTCCCATAAACCCATAAAGCTTGTAAATCAGGCGAAGAAATAAAAATGCATACTCAACTGTTTACAGTAATGTTTTCAGAGTTAAAGAGTTATGGGTAATCTTTTTGACACTATTAGTAATAATGATAATACTATAAAAGTAATTAGATAAAAGAGTTTATTGATACAGAAGCAGAAAACAGGATAGGGTGTTTCTGAAGACTAGGTCCAGGAAAAAAAAGAATGTCACGAAGTTTATCAGTTGCGAGCAAGATTTTAGTGTCAGGGACTAAATGGCCTAGTTTCAATAATTAATACTTATTGGTTACTCAAATTCATCTTCATAGTTTAAGACAAAGGTGAACTAGTTGTTTAGGATAGGCTAAAACTATATAGTTGTTTAGGATAAGCTAAAAGTATCTATTTGTGAATCATTATTCTGTAAGAAACATAAAACAAGGTAATTGTGGGGAGGGGAGAATCCTGTGAACTAGAAATAATTTTGAACTAAAGCCAAACGTCTAAAATGAGTAAATGGAGGTAATGTGGATGTTTTTTCTGAAATAAAATTTTGGAACTATTTTAAAAATTAGAGTAACAGACTGGTTTTATTTGAACATCCTGAGTTTTCTTCCCACTTGTGTCCATTCAGCATAGCTGCTTTGATATATTCTGTGATTCTGTGAAACTTTATACAGGTTCTCTTTGTTTCACTATTTTTTCAAGTGAGATTTTGCTGTTTTATTTTTGTGCTTTTCCAAGTCACACGCATTCTGATACGGAATCAGATACCATTTATAATAGAATCATTGCCTACTCAGTAAATTAAATAAGGCAAAGACACCACAGAAAGTCTAGCTGACTTTGTCCTTGGGAAATTTTAACTGCCATTTCAGCAGGGGGAGAAAAGAAGCTGAATAATCAGAAACACTAAAAGATAAAGGAATGTTGATGCAGTCAGTTCAGTGAGGGGCACGTAGTAGATGTGCAGTGTATGTTAGCTATTTGTTTTTGTTATCATTAAGCATCTTTACAGTGTATTTTAAAGGTCTTTTTATGTTTCAGAAGATAATATTAAAAACCAAAAGTATTACTACAAATCCTTTGTTTTAGCCAAGATTCCATATTATTATCATTTTTAGAACATTTAGAACACTAGCATCTATATCTAAAAGCTTCATAGAGTATGTACTGGACAAAGAGTTCGGGCAACACTGAGCTAAGGTACTATATATTATGGTAGAAGGAATCTATAGTAAAGGAGACTGATTAGAAGACTTTATACCAACCTGATCTAGAGTTGATAATGCGTAAATAGCAGTAGTATTCATGAAAATAGAGAAAGACAAAGTAAACCGTTTTGGTGAAAGTAAAGAGGAAGAGATAGACATAGGGCCAAGATTTTTTGACTGGAAAGCGTAAATAGTTGCCATTAGAATCCAGTTTGGAAATACCTTGTTTGAATAGGGCTGGGGTTGGTTAGAATAAGGTAGGCAGAAGTTGGCTTAGGGACAGAGGCAATGGTTATTTAGAATGTTTCCTCTGGAAGAATCGGAAGCCCTCTACGTGGAGATTAAGTTTTGAGAGTAGATGAACTGTTCAGAGTAATGATATATGTAATGAGGACAGATCCTTGGAAGATACTAGTAGGGGTTGAAAGGCGAAAGTGGAGTCTTCACAGAACACAAGGTATACGACCAGGAACTGAGTTGTTACTGTATTTGGTGCTAACAGTAGAACTATACCAAGAGCTATTTATATTTCATTTAGAGCAAAGATGCTCAAAGTGACATCCTAAAGTCTTTTAGAAAAGGCAAAAGTATGTCTATTACAACATTGTAAGAAGATAGTGGTTTGCTTTGATTTTGAAGATTCCCGGTCTCTGTTGGCTTAAGTGCAGTATTATTTTGTATGTAATGTTTGTATAGTACTTTAAACATGTCTTACTTTCAGTTTCAGAATCCTATGGAAGTTTTTTTAAATGTTAATTCCAAGGCTCCCGTAAAACAATCTAATGGATCTGTGAGTAGAGCCTAAGAATCTACATACTTAATGATCTTCTGTTATTCTAATGCAGGTGATTGTTGAACCACCTGTTGAGAAACTTGTAACTAAGATTGTCATTAGAAAACAAGGTACTTGGATGCTAAAGAATGTGTCCTGAGAACTCTGATTGTATTTTGCATTCATTCCTTACTTGTGTGCCTATGAAATACTTCATTTCTGTAATAAAAGTGTTGTATATATAGAAATAAAGCATCAGTTGGGATAACTAAATTAATGCTTTTTCAAAAGTATTCTTGCTGCACTATCATGCACAGTCTCTTTATTTATTTATTTATATTGGGGTGTGTTTATAACACCTAATGATCACATTTCTTATGGAGTGTTGATTGACTCATTTACATAACACATCATAATTCTTTTTTCATCTCTTTCGTCTCCCGTACCTCCCCTCTTCCTCCATCTCTTGATCCCCTTCCCATTTGAGAAAAATCTGTTTCCCTACTTCCTAGCTCTTTTAATTTGTTCTTTATTCCTATTTTGGGTTTCTCACAAAAGAAAAACCACGTGATATTTAAGTTAGTGTGTCTGGTTTATTTCACTTAACATTTTTCTATAAATGGCTTTAAGTTTATTCTTTATGAGTAGTAGTACTCCATAAAGCATCATATCCATATAAATAGTTATCTTTAAGTGTTTCCTTTGATATTTATGATACATATATTTATTATATTTCCATTTGTTGCCATTTCTATGGTAGAAATAGTACCTATATTAGTATCTAAATAATTTAGGCAAATTCATTATATTAATCCTGTCATAACCTTCTCTCCTTGCATTATGTTTGTCAGTTTAGAAAAATTTGTGCATGAACAAACCTTTTCTGTTATAGAGTTAAAGATTATTTACCATATCTAGCTAAAATAAATCCAAATAGGTCCATTCAGCTTTGTATTAATTACTTTCCCATCATTGAGGCAAAATACTTGATACCTGCAGTTTGAAGAGAAGAGGTTTATTTTGGCTCATGGTGTCAATGGGTTCAGTCAGTAGTTGGCTGGCTGTGAGGCTGACTCTTACGACAGAAACAGCATGGTGAAGGACAGCTGCTCAGCCCGTTGCAGCCAAGAAGCAGAGTAGAGGGGGAGGAGCCTGGGATAAGAATACACCCTTCCAGGGTACGTTCCCAGTAACTGAATCCAGCAGGGCCCCACCTCTTAACAGCAAGTTCAGCTATGAATACATCTGTAGGTTAGTCCACTGATGCGTACATGATCCACTCACCTTCCCAAAGTTCCACCTGTGAACTCATGAGAATTTTAGGGAACATTTTAGATCTAAATCATAACAAGCTCTATTTCTATAGTGTTTGCAAGAGCAATTTCATATATTATTCATATTTTAATTGACAGTTGGATTAAAACTTTCCTCTTTTATTATCAGAGAGTACATTTGAAGCTTCCATTTTTATTATCCTTTGGTAATTATCAAAAGTGGTAAGATCCTAACCTTCATCAAGTAGTATAACAGTAGAGGTGTTACTTATAGCTCTCCTGTCTTAGTGTTTTCAAGGCAGCATAAGGAATTGAATGGCTCCGGGATCCCATTCCTTATCTCTATCCCCGATTTACATGAATTTTCTAAAATGTTCATCTTATTGTAAAATGGGAAGAAGCGTCAAAAAGAAAGAGAAACTAGGATGGGGGAATAGAGTAAAAAGGAAGGGAAAGCAAATATATATATGATAATTAAGATAGATGTACTACTAATTTCTCTTAGTTCAGTGAAGACAAAGGTTTGTGCTAGTATTATTTGGACAATTAAATGCCAGTATCTTGTATTCTGAGTAACTGACTTAAAGGTAACAATGCATAGTATATTAACCATTGTTTCCCTCTTGCTATCTTGTTTTGAAATTGTTTTACTTTCTCTTTAAAATAAAAAATCAAAAGAAATTGTTCATGTTTAAATTAGATGTTGTGATATCCTGGAAGTTAATAGCATAATGTTTAATGATTTAAATTTCAGGTTAATAAGAGATAAACTGGAATTGTAATCTATGTCTGTCCAGCTCCCAAATTCTCATTTTTCCCCCTCTACACTTACATTGTAGAAGTTGTCTGAAGAGCTTTTCTTTCTGCAACTCTCTACTATGAAAGTTTCTAGACATTCAGAAAAGTTCAAAGAATGTGATACATTCATATATCTAAATTAATATTCATCTATACTTGCTTCATCATTCATGTGTCTCTCCATCCTTCTATATATTCACAAACTTATCTAATTTTTAAAAATTTTGTCAGTCCACAGAAACATGAGAACAAATATGCTTATGGATGTAATGTGTGTGTCTGTTTATTGAGATATTAAAATACGGTAATAAGTTTGTGTATTTTGTAGCTTTGTTTATATCCTAAATTCACAGATAAGAATTTTCAACTTCTGTCTCACTCTCCTAAATTTTGGAGGTTAAATTTTTGCTAGTTAAAGAAACCTAATATCTGAGAACCACTGATCTCGAATGTACTGGTTTACAGTGCTTTTCATGTAGCTATACTAATGTTTGTGGCACAGGCTATTTACAGTAAATGGCTAATATAGCCTATAATAACCTTTAAAGGAATATCTGAGTATCCCTAACTAGAATTCTCAAAGGCTGCTCATTAAGCACTTCTGTTTGAAAATTCAGTATTGCTCTAAGTCTCGTGTGTGGCATACACATATCTATGTAATTAATTTTCATAAAGGACTAAGAGATGTTGATGACATTGGTCCTTTTCATTCTATCTCCACTGTAAGATGCATTCAAGACTTTTGTGTTTAGGGTTTTTTTAATCATAGGAATATTTATAATAAAAGATTGATCTGAACATAGAAGATATACCATAAGCCAAATTGTGTTGTATGTATTAAGTGTGACCCATCCATTTTGTTTTTTAATTATACTTGACTCAAGTTTGCCTCAAGCCTCAGTACACTCTGTATTATTTCCCTAGGGATTTGCATTTACATCCTTACCATATACTGCTAGTTTTGAGCCATGGATGTGCAGTGAATTCATCAGGACTTGGGGGCAGGGTGTTAGACTAAATGGTTAGTTTCCATTCCAGATCAATTAAGTGACTGTGGAATTAGAAATGGCAACCAGAGTTGAGAATCACTGCCAGAAATCTTAACAGTGCAGTTACAGAAATTAAGTAACTCCATTTGACTGACAAACTCTATTTGTTTGTGGTTAGTAGAGTCATTGTATTTGGCTCTAGTGCCAACCTTTGTTCATATTTGAAACTTCAGAAATTAAAAGCTCATGAAGAGAGGCAAGGTGCTTTAGTGGTTAGCAGTATAACTTTGAACACTTTGAGTTTTAGTATCTTGAAATGTAAGCTGAATTTTTTTCCACTCAGTTATGAATTTCTCTACTTACCCCATGTTATGATTTAAATCTAACACGGTTCCTGAAAAGTCTTACCTTCTAAAGCAGGGCCTGTTAGAAAGGGAAGGCTACTGGGGACAAGACTTGAAAGTGTGTTCTCCCTTTCTTCTCTGCTTCCTGGTGACTATCCTACAGACGTTCTGCCAGGCCATTTCTGCCTTCAAATAGAGATAACCATGGACTGAACCTACGGGAACTATGAGCCCAAATATAAGCCTCACTTCCTTTGAGTTGTGGATGTTGGGTAATTTGTCCCACAGATGGGAAAGTGACTAATACCCCTCATGTTAAAGGAAATAACCATTAAAGTTTCTTTGAACTTGACTTTGGTAATCTGATCACCTATAGATAAAGCACCTATGACCCATATTTGACATATGCTCATGTCAAAAATCAATTATTGTGAATTTCTAAAAGTTCAGGGCATATTTATGATATTCAAATATGGGGGGAAAGGATTGTTCTTTAGAGAGCTTGATGGTCCTGAAATTTATTGAAATAAAAGCATCATTTTGTAACATCATGATCATGGCACGTAATTTTTAAAACTTAAATTTATTGAGGTATGTTTCATATACAGCAGAGTATATCCATTTAAAGTATAAAGTATATAATTCTAAGCGTTTTGACAGATATATGCACCTATGAAATCATTATCACAATCCAGATACAAACATTTCTATCCCACCAAATTTCCTCATGCTTCTTTGCAGTGTCTCTACTCTGTCCCACCTCTGTTTGGTTGCTACAGATTGATCTCCATTTTCAGAATTTTGTACATAGAGGTATATAGTATATTTTCTTTGCATTGCACCATTTAAAAACTACTACATTTTCAGTCTTTGGTGTCATGACTTACAAGGCTAAACTAATGCCAAGAATTATGGCATATTATTTATTTTTTGAGGGATGATTGGCAAATAATTTTATCTGAGGTGTAAAACTTAGTATTTTGGTAGAAATATGTCTTATGTAATGATTTCTATGGTGTAGCTGATTAACACGTGTCACCTGACATAGTTGTCATGTGTGGGTAGTCCTTAGCAAATTTCAAGTATACATATTGTATCTAGTAATATAATGCTAGTTCTCTAGAGCGTAATTGGTTTATAACTTAAAGTCTGTTTGCTTTGTCCATTACCTATGTATTTCTTCCATGCTCGCTCAAACCCTGACAATCACTTCTTTGTATCTGTCTAAGTTCTACTATTGTAAGTTCCACATATAAGTGATATGTTCTATTTGTATTTCTGTGTCTGTGTATATTACTTAGCATAAGGAGCTCCAAGTTCATCCCCATTATGGAACAATGTTGCATTGTATATACCATAATTTTTCCAGTCATCCATTCATCCACCGTGGACACTTAGGTTCTTCCACATTGTATGGCTAGTAGTGCTGTAATGACATGGGTGTGCACAATTCTTTTTGGCATATTTACTGTATTTTGTTTTCTTTGGGTATTTACCCAGAAGAATTGCTGGGTCATATGATAGTTTAATTTTTAAGTTTTTGAGGAGTCTATATGTTGTTTTCCATCATGCCTGTATCTGTACCCACCCAGCACTGGTATAGGCTTTGCTTTGTTCTGTCTCCAGCACTTGTAATCTTTTTAATGCTAGCCCTCCCATTGTGGTTTTAATTTACATTTCCCTGAAAACTGATGATGTTGGATACATTTTTATGCACTTGTAGTTCATTTATGTGTCTTCTTTGGAAAAATGTCTGTTCAAGTCATTTACTCACTTTTAATTAGATTATTTGAATTTTTGTTGTTGAGTTGTGTAGCTCCATATGGATATTAACCCCTTATCACATATATAATTTGTCAATACTATTCTTATGTTAAATTGGCCACAGATTTAGATGTACTAAATTTCTGAATTAGGACAGTTATTGAGACAATATCAGATGGGCCCAGTGTGTAAAAGTGCATGAACATTAGCACTGCTTGTTTACTTTTTTCACCTATAAGTAACTCCTCATGAAGTGTGATTGCCAATCATTTTTCTTTACAGATTTCCCAAAAGGATCTACGTGCGTTATCAGAGAACTTAATAGTGTAGATGTGATTGCATGTCTAGTTGCAAGTTTTTCTTTTGATGGTAAGGCAAAGTGAAATAAAAAGTTTTCAATCAGTTTCCATGTAGTCTCTAGAAAAATGACTTTGGTCTGTTTTTCTCCTTTGTCTTATTTTGAAAATAGTAGCTATTTGGAAGTACTCAAATTTTACTGCTTTTGATTCACTATTATTTATTGACACCTATGTATAGATAGAATTTTACCATAGAAACTATTTGGTTTGCTTATTTTTTTAGTGTCTATATTTTGAATATGGTGCAGATGTAAATATTTTGTTTCCCATCACAGGGCACTGTGATTAATTTCAACAACTTATACAACTTAAAAGTCAAAGGTAGTCTTTCAAAATTTATACCTTTTTCTTTTTTTTCTTCCTCATCATCATCTTCCTTCTCCCCACCCCTCTTCATTACTGGAGAGAGAATCTAGGGCCTTTGAACGGTACTACATCTCCACACATTTTCTATTTTTTGTTCTGAGACAGGATCTTGATAAGTTGCTACATTTTCCAGCCTGTGCTTAAACTTACTGTCTTCCTGTTTCAGCCTCCCAGAATGCTGAGATGCCAAGCATGTGGTATCATGTCCTACTTCAATTTATACTTGATTGATTGATTGATTGATTTTTGGTACTGGGGATTGAACTCACAATCTCACACTTGCCAGGCAGGCACTTGTGCTGCTGGACTAAACCCCCAGCCTCAATTTATACTTTCTAGTGAGAAAATCATACCTGATTATAGGAGACAATGTGTATGAATGAGTGACATAGTACCATAAGGACAATAGGTGCATCTGTGAGGAAATCATAAAATGATCAGCTGAGGATGTAGCTCAATGGCATAAGTGCCTGCCTGGCAAGCACAGGGTCATGAGTTCAGTGCCCAGTACCAAAAAAACAAAGATCAAGAGGGAGGCAGATAAACACCCTATACAAAAGAACTCAGTTTAAAAGGAAAGAAAATTTGCTGTCCCTGATGTCAGGAGAAGGCTTATTTCATCAAATAAAGCTAATATTAACTCTAAAGAGATAGTTTAGGGATTCTTTTGGTTTATTTGATTTTAGAACTGTCAGTGAATGGTTCTTGAGGGGATTAGGAAGGGCTAAGATTGGGTGGCACCTTAATTTTTCTTATTGTGCTTGGTTTTATAGTGACAGGTTCAGTTAGAGTATCTATAAATAATCACAAAACTACTAAAATATAAATTTTTAAATTAATAAATGTGTGGTTTATTCTTTCTTATTTAGTCATTATCATCTTCTTATAGGCAACTTTGTAGTCTTTATTTGTGACATATACTCTTTCAGGGTCAGTTTATTCAATAATCATGGTATTATCTTGATGTCAGACCAAGATTCGGAATAATTTTTGTTTATTGATTTCCATCATGAATTTGGTTTGGCAAGTTGGCATGACTCATATTTAAAATTGTGAACTAGTTTTTTTTTTTTTTTTTAAGTGAGTGTTGTAAAAATGTGATTATGAGGGAAATACAATAAATAGGACTCATGTTAATATGTATTTTGTTCTAGAATGTTATAGGACAGATTAAACTAAGCCAAACTTTAAGTTAATTTTAAAACTATATTGGACAAGTGGTTGCTAATTCCTTCTTGAAATTTAATTTGGTTTGATCATGTAATGTTTGTTAACTATTAATTTCAAATTAGGCTGCATGACCTAGGTATTTTAATTGAACTTGTAAAAGTAATTTTTGAATTTTCTGTAGTTGGGTAAATATACATATTTGAGATAGTCATATTCTCTCTCTCTCTCTCCCTCTCTCTCTGACACATTCATTTTTTCTAGAATGCCTGCAAGAAATGAGTTTAGAAAAGGGTCACAATGGTTACAGTAATTTTTAGACATTCACAAATGCTACAATATTAAAATAAACAATAAAGCTAATTGTTAATTCATTGAAAATTCAGACAGATTGAATTTGAATAAACACTTGTATTCATGAGATCTTTCAGGGAATTCTAGTTCCTGATTTGCCTTCAGATAGTGAAAAGTATTGCCATTTTGACATTGGGTTGCAAGTTTCCTCTGCTGACTTGGTCAAATTGCATTAACAAAATAATCCCAAATCCTTAAAATCAAGTTTTAACATACTTTTATGTATGCAGTTTGACCAAATTAGCAGAAAAAAATTGTGCATGTATCCTGGACATGGTTAAACTTAACTGTTTTGGCTTCCACAAAAAAAATCATGTATTTTGAGTATACCCTAGTTAATGGTTAAATACATTATTTTCAGTAATATAAAAGCCTATTTTTCCCATTGTGTCTTCTTTGCTAACTTTATTTATTGAAAATAATACCTTGCTGAAGCTTTCAAAGTATTCCAAAAAGTGAAAATTTCTCATAACTAAAAGGCAACTGTTTTTTGTTCAACTTTGTAGCCAATAGATATGTAACATATACAGTACTTAGTATTTGAGTTTTGATAGATTTTTACTGAATAAATACATAAATTTAAAATTCTGGTTTCAAGACCCAAGAGGGAATTTACTATAAACTCTCAAATTGCATGTGTTTCCACCCCTTCAAGAGAAACATAAATGTTCCCAGTTGCAGGACATAATGTGCCTCTCTCTCAGGAGAGCCCATACTCTATTTCTTGGAGTGTGTACTTTTCAAATTCTGTTCATGCTTCTTTATGCCAGTTCATTCTGGTTTTAGGGTACCTTACATGTGGCATAGGGAACATACCAGGTTCGTGTCTCTTATTATAGCATTATTACATTATATTTACAGATATTTTCTCCTTATTTTGTTTATGCTTGTTTATTCTCTGTAGTGTTTAAGAGAGTATTTTTTAGCGTATCTGTTGATAGAATGAAAAATATATAAGGTCACACTGTTTACTCTCTCTCTCTCTCTCTCTCTCTCTCTGTCACACACACACACTACACTCTACCACTCACTACCTTTTAGTGTCAGCGCCTCGAGAGTCTGCAGACTCTACTGTTAGTGAAAACATTAAAATTGAAGTTGTCTGCAAAAGTTTAATTGAATAAACTTATGGACAAAATTTGAATCCTTCCTTAAAACATTAGTAGAACAGATAGTAACCTTTTAAACTCCACAGAACAGTATTTAAATGGTTTTATTGGGTGTGAAAAAATAAACGTCATCTAAAAAGCTATAGGGCAGTAGAAGTGTATTTGCCGTTGTCTTTACATCTCTTAGCCAGTAGATAATTACAGAGTAAAAGAAGTTTCAAAGTATAGAAATGACATGGTAAGGACTCTTAAGAATTGTTAATAGTTACCAGTAGTGTCCTATATAACATCCTTTTGGTCCTCAGCTGGCATAGACAGAGAACTCAGTCATCAACACAGACAAAATTCAGATTTAAATGTATGATGCTTTCTTTTCTGTTCTGCCTTTCTCCAGCTCTGCTGGAACCCAACGAGCATGTCCCCTTATTCACTGCCTAAGTCTAAGGGCAGAGTATAACAGAAAGGTTTGTTAACTTTCCTCAGTAAGTAGAGGATAGACTGTTAAATGCTCTACCTTCTCATCCTTTAGGTACACAATTTTGGAAGCATTGCGTGTGCTTCTCAGTTACAGCAGAACTTTCATAATGTAGCCTCTACTGTTAATTTTTCTTCTTTCCTTGGTTTTTTAGCCATTTCCTAACTCCTGTTGCTTTGGGTCTGTCCCAAATAAACTGCTCTTACTCTGATCTTTGTTTTAAGTTATACCTTCTTTAAGTTAGAATTTAAACTAAAACTCACCGAAAAGAAATTTATTTGTGTTAAATATAGCTTTTCTAAAATATATTTGATCGTAGAACTTTTGTTTGAGTAACTTGTATTTACAGCACATATAGTACATTTACATATTTGTTTGTAATATGCCTATTATATAAGACAGTGGAACTGAAGTTCAAATAAAGGACCTTCTAAAGTTGAAGATACTAATTTCAACAATTGATAAAGAACCTTCAAAATCATACTGTGACTCATTGAACCATTTAGCATCAAATCTGGTGAATAAATCAGAGTGTTATGAATCACCATTAATCAAGACATTGCTTTAAAAATTTTACTTTCTATGGTTATGTTTAGAGACTTGATAGTTACATCTAAAAGGTGTTGTTAATATGAAAGGACTTTTATTTATTTGGAAAAAATTTTGGTTGCTTGATTTCAGTGGCCATATAATGGCAATCTGTTGTATAACATGTTAAGAACCCTGTAACTATGCATATATTGTGATTAATGTAGATATTGATACATAAGGGCAATTGCTAAGTATGTAGTGATTCAAGGAAATGACAGCTAAGAAGCAGGCTCAGGTGTTTCAGCCCTGCTCCTTTGAGGTCTTACTACCCAATGGTATCAGGAAAATTAATATTTGAATGCTCAGCTGTTGTATTCTACGTATGCCTTTGCTTTATGAACTTCTGACTCTTACTTATTTGATTTACTTGGGGTTTTTGTGATAGGATCTCACTATGTACCCCAGGCTGCCTTGAACTCACTGTGTAGCCCAAGCTGGCTTCAAACTCGCAGTGATGTTCCTGCCTCACCCTCAAGGGCTGGGATTACAGGTGTGCGCCGCCACTCCTGGCTCTAACTCATATCTAAAATGGAAATTACCATAAACTTACTGTTCTTGAGTCTAAATTCACTTCATATACACATATATTTTATCACTTGTGTTCAGCTTTAAAAATCTATTAAATCATAATTAAATGCTACATCTGTTTTTATTCAAAGGAACTTTTAAAATGGGTTTTTAAGATATTTTATGTCACGATTTGTCTTGCACTAATTTTAAAACTATTTCAGATTTTGCTAAAATTACAAATGTTTTTAAGTTAGCTTATTCATTTTTACTCTTTGTTTTTAGTGGGAGATTTTGATAAGATCTGGAGAGAACACTGTGAAGATGAGGAAACACTTTGTGAATATGCCGTTGCAATGAAAAATTTGGCAGATAATCATTGGGCGAAAACTTGTGAGGGTGAAGGTCGCATTGAATGGTGTTGTAGGTGAGTGTTTTTATGAAACTAACATTTCTGGTTTCTGATATGTTCTTTAAATTTGTAAATCTAAGTAATACTGCATATAATTCATTTATTAAAATGGTAAACTAGAAATATTTTTCAACAGATGATGCTTTTTAAATAACGTCTTTTTTTGTCGGGTGTGGTAAACCGTTATAAAGACACTGGCTTTTTTTTTAAACAGACAGGAAGTCATTGAATATTTTGACAATAGGAGTGACAGGATTTTATTTTTTATAATGTGTGAGAGTGAGGGTTAAGGTTAGGGTTGGGGTTAGGATTAGTTGTGATTTCACCTGTTCCATTTCTAATTGTATTGAGTTAGGTCTTTTCTCTTTTTTTTTTTGGTTAAAGCCACTAACAGTTTGTTTATTCTTTTGAAGAACCAACTCTTCTATTCATTAGTTCTTTGTATTTTTTTTGGTTTCAATTTTATTGATTTCTGCTCCGATCATTATAATTTCTTTCCTTCAGTAGCTCCAAAAAACTCTTCCAAGAGTTAATAACCAAATTTAGTAATGTAGTGGGATACAAAATCAACACACAAAAATCAGTAATTTTCCTGTACATTAATAATGAACCCACTGAGCCGGGCGTGGTGGTGCACGCTTTTAATCACAGCACTTGGGAGGCTGAGGTAGGTGGAGCGTTGTGAGTTTGAGGCCGGCTTGGGCTACTTGAGCAAGGCTAGCCTGAACTACATAGTGTGACCCTGCCTTAAAAAAAAATAGGGCTGGGAGTTTGGCTCAGTGGCTTAAGCACCTGCTTGGCAGGTGCGAGGTTGTGAGTTCGATCCCTGGTGCCAAAAGGAAAAAAAAAAAACCCACTAAGAAATTAAGCAGGGAGGGGATTCACATTACAGTGAGAAAAACTACTTAACCAACCAAAGGTAATAAAAGACTTCTACAATGAAAACTATAACACTCTAAAAAGGGCAATCAAAGAGGACATAAGTGAAAAGATATCCCCTGTTCTTGGATAGCCAAAACCAATTAAGCCAAAATGGCCATACTTCCAAAATTGATATACAGATTTAATGCAGTCCCAATCAAAATATCAACAGCATTCCTCCCAGCACTAGAGAAAATAATTCTAAAATTTATATTGAATCAGAAGAGACCCAGAAATAGCTAAAGCAATCTCATATGCAAGAGCAAAGCAGGGGGCATCACAATCCTTATTCGAAGTTATGTTACAAAGCTACTGTGATTAAGAACAGCATAATAGTGGCACAAAAAACAGACATAAGGATCAATGGAAGAGAATGGAAGATACAGAAACAACCCAAGGCACATTCACCTATTTAGTCCTTGACAAAGAAACCAAAGACATATACCAGAGGAAACATACTCCCTTTATTAATGGTTTTGGGAAGACTGATTGTCCACATGTAGAAGATTGAATCTAGACCCATTATCTCACCATGTACTAAACTAAAATCAGAGTGGATCAAAGAACTAAATGTTAGAACAGAAACAATCTGCTGAGAGGCAAAATAGATAAAACTCTTGACCTCATAGGCAGAGGCAAGGACTTTCTGAACAGAACTCTGTTTGCACAGGAAATAGGACTGAGAGTCAACAAATGAGATCATATCAAATTAAAAAGCTTCTCCACAGCAAAAGAGACAACTCACAGAGTGAAAACACAACATACAGGATGAGAAGAAGGTTTTTCTTGCTATTCCTCAAATAGAGGACTAATATCTAGAATATGTAAAATACTCAGTAAAATTAGACCCCTAGAAATAACAGAGCCAATCAAAAAATGGGTAAGTGAAATAAATAGATGCGTCACAGAAGACGATGTACAAATAACCAACAAATACATGAAGAAATACTCAGCATTGCTGGTCATCACGTTACTGGGTAGTTCCTTTAGAAGTAGCTCACTAATTAAATCTATTCTAGGTCTTTTTTGCCTCGAACAAAGAATTGAATAAGCAGGCAAAAATGGTGCCACAAGTTGATTTGAAAAGTGAGGGGTGGAGGGCTGAGGGAGAAACTGGCTTTGCAGGGTAAACTTGGGCCGAACAGGAAAGGGAGAAAAGCAAAAAGGGAAGTGTCCGCTGTGTCTGGGAGGCACCAGGTGGGCTACCGTAAAAAGTCATGATAACAGGCTCCCCATGGTGTCTGTGTCTTTATATGTCCTCTACGTCTTGTAGAAACCCACGGAAAGTTGTGTGTATAGGGTTCTGGGAATTATTTGACACTGTTCTGGGATCTTGTATTTAGCAGGTCCCGCTTACTTCCCCAGCCAACTTTGCCACACCCTACCTCCTTTTTCAATTAGAGAAATGGAAATTAAAACAACATTAAGTTGTCATAATCAAGAAATCAAATACAGTACAAATGCTGGCAAGGCTTCGGGGAGAGGGCAGCTTCTACACTCTTGGTGGAATTGTAAATTGGTGCATCCACTGTGGAAATCAGTATGGAGATTCCTCAACAAATTGAAATGAGAAATTCCACTTGACCCACCTATTCTTCTTCTAGGTATCTTCTCAAAAGAGTTAAAGATACTACATTGCAATGATACATACATACCCACGTGTATAGCAGCAGAGTTTGTAATAGCTAAATCTTGGAAGCAACCTGTATGTCTATCAACAGATGAATGGGTAAAGAATCTGTGTTACTTAAACACAGTGGAGTATTACTCTGCCATAAGGAAGGATAAACTTGAGTCATCTGTAGGAAAATGGTTGTACCTTGAGACCATAATATTGTGAAATAATCACAAAACTTAAATATATCATGGTTTCTCTTATATGAGAAACACAAATTATACATCAAGAGCAAATGATAGGTAATAGGAAGTAGGGCAGTAGATTTTTCTCAAATGGGAAGGGGATCAAGAGATGGAAGGAGGGAGGAAGGAAAGGGGATTAAAAAAGGGAATTAAGATGTGTTGTGTACATGGTATCAACTCCACAAAGGAGTATAAACATGTACTGCACACATGTGTCCCACACACACGAAAAAGGAAATCAAAAGATAGATGAGGTGGGGAAAGCGAATGAAAAAAAGAATTAGGATATACTATGTACATGTGCCAATTCCCCACAAGGAGTAGAAACATTGTGTACTACAAAAATGTACTAATAAAAAGTTGTCAAGATGTTGTTACCATTTTTCTTAATTTTTGTAGCTATTTGGCTCTTCAAGTTTTATTTTTTATTGAAGTTCTATCTCCACCTATTTGGTTTATTTTTCTTTTATTTAAACAAATTTGTATAACTTCTGCTTATTTTAATATGGTTTATGTGTGGATCTTCTTTTGGCTGCTTTCATTTTCCTTGCTTCATTGTGTATGTGGTGATTTTTTCAAAAACTGGCATTGTGTTAGAAGTGGTTGTCATATATTATTTTTCCCCAGAAAGCACATGAGTTTTCTCAGACAGCCATCTAGGATGCAAGACTGAACATTTTGTTCTGATCAGCAGTAGAGCTGGCTGAGTGAGAGCTTGATTATCTGTTTAGTTTCAATTCACTTCTGGTTTCAAATACTTTGAGAGTGATTGAATCTTGTTCTACATGTATTACAGGACCAAGCCTGTAACATCTTGGGATGTACGCCTAAGAAAATAGATCTTTATTTCTGCTGTTTAGTCCCATTCCCAGCCTTCACATACTTGTAAATAGATGCAAAGGGTAATGCAGGGCGTAATCAGGACATGAATAGGGAGGTTTATCTCTATACTTGGGTTTCTTAAAGACCCCATTCTGTCGTAGCACTGAGACGTCCTTTAAAGGCTCTGTTAGTTGCCATCTAGCCCAGCAGTGGCACTCACTTTTCTGGAAGCTGCTTGATCCTTCGTTGCTCAGGTACCACTTCAGCAATTGACCCTGGTGCTGTGAGTGTGCTTCATTTAGGAAAGGCTTGTCCATCTCTGCATTTCCACTCCTGGAGACCTCTTTCCATTGTCAGCTTTTATGACCTCTTAATTATACCACAGTTTTTTCAAGTTAGAGAACTAGGAGAGTATATGAGCTTGTATCCTACTCAGAAACTAGTTTTGTGTCTTCCATTCAGAATTTATGAGCTTGTATCCTACTCAGAAACTAGTTTTGTGTCTTCCATTCAGAATTTATATGATTGCTTTCTCTTGGTGTCATTTAGCTACTTCTTCACTCTCTTATTCCTTGAAACAGAAAATTGAATCTAAAGGATTGAAATTGGTCAAATACTTTTGCAAAACCAATTATTAGATGAAACTCAGGACTTCATATTTCATCTTATTATAGATGGTTACTGTTAGGTTGTCCATCATTTGACATGGTAATTGTTAGCATTGATTACGGTGTTACCCACTACATCCTTCCACTATAAACTTGTATTTTCTTTTTGTAGTTAGCTACTGATGTGTAGACTGACACTTTGGGCTATGGATCAATTTTCTCTCGCAATAGTCTTTCAACTAAGTTTTTTTCTGCTTATTACGTATTTCATTTGCAGTTGCAAAGTAGTGATTTTAAGTTGGATCATTCTTTGACATCCATTAGCCAGCATTCTTTTGTAACTAAAGTTAATTTCCTTTATAACAGGAAATGATTACATGTTTTTTGAAAAGATGTGTAAAAATACATGTATCTGTGTAAATCTTTCAGTTTACATAATTGCTGGTTTTCATAATAAATAATTTGTGTGTAGTAGTCAATTATAATTATGGCAAGTAAGATTTTTAAACATTTTTAAATATCACTATAGCCTGTTAGATTTTTATGTATTCTCTTTGTCTCCCAGTCAGTTCGTTTGTTTGTTTTTGTGTGTATATACTTTCATATTTAGGCAATGGGAACAAGTCGAAGTTGGCTTCTTTATTCTGACATTGTCTTTTTCTTTTTCTGTCTATCTAGTTCTATCTTACTGAATCTTAACTTTCCCCACACAGGACCTGCAATCAAGCTATTTCTTCAGGAAGTCCTACTTTCTTGTGAGACAAAGTAGCATTTAGAAAGTAGGAGCTGGGCCATACCTGTCCTCCTGAGTATCCTTTCTTTTTCAACTTTTTTGGGGAATAGAGTTAGAAAGCACACACACACCCCACAATCCCCCATGTCCCTAATCTAAAATTCAAAACCTGAAGTTTTTTGCGTGTTAATGTGACACGACCAATGGGAAATTCCACACCATGAAACTTCTGTTTTTAATGCACAAAAGATTAAAATTATTGCATACGGTTACCTTCAAGCTATGTATATAAGGTGTATATAAAACATATATGAATTTTGTGTTTAGACTTGGGACCCATCCCCAAGCTATCACATTTATATGCAAATATGCTTAACTTCTTTGTGTTATATTTCTGTTTTCTGTTACACTGAAGGGAATTAGTTCTACATAACACATTTTGTTCTTCGATTTATAATTAAGTAGTTTCAAAATTGTAAAACCAGTCTAAGTCCTAAAAATTAAATTACAGAATGAGATTTAAGAATTCTTCGCAATTATCTTTGGAACGTATCTTTCCATGTTAAAATACACATTGTGTTTAAAATTTACTTGAGCAGGGTTCTGCGGCACACACCTGTAGTTCATATGTTCAAGAGGCTGAGGCAGAAAGATTGCATGTTTGAGTATAATCTAGGAAATGTAGCAAGGTCTTGTCTCAAAATAAAAATTAAAGAATAAAGGGCTGAATGTGTAGTTTAGTGGTACAGCACTTGCTTAGCTTGTGGGATGCCCTGAGTTCAATCTGTGGTACTGCAAAAAGAAAAAAATACTCACTTGAAACAGTTCTTTCTGTATGTCAGATTATCAGTTTGCTAAAAAGTTTTTTTTTTTTAAGATTTATAGATTTCTTCTTTTAAATTTCAAGGTTAAGAATATTTAAGTAGCTCAAAGTCAGAATGATAAGAAGGTAGTTCAAAAGTCTCCTTTCAGTTTTCTTAATTTGCTCCTGCTTTTGTAGGTAACCATCTTCAGTTGTTCCTTATTTGTCCTATCAATGACTTTTTGCAAAAATACTGAAATTCATACACACACGTACATATGTACTCTTTCTTATATTTGCAGCTAATATACTGTCTTCTGCCTTTCGTATTTATGCTTAGTAATGTATTATGGGGATCACGCCCTTTGGTATTTTATCAGTGGTTTCCAGGAAAACTGAGGCAATAGGATGTGCTGTCTCTATGTATCTGTGTGTGTCAATGCATTTATATAGTTAGGGATTTATTATATAGAATTAGCTCACAAAATTACAGAATCTGACAAGTCTGAAGATCTGTAGCGTGAGAAAAGACAGTAAGACTGGAGGAATTCTTTAACCATTCAAGGGAGAGTCAGCCTTTTTGTCTTTATAGGCCTTCAAGTGATTGGATAAGGCCTACTCTCATTTAGGAAAGAAAATCTCTACCAGTTTAAATATTAGGCTTATGGAAAAACATCTCAAAAAACACCCAAGATCATATTTGACCAATTATCTGGGGGAACCTGTAGGCTCATCCTGACAGCCAAAATCCATCTTCACAGGTAAATATCTTCTTCATTTTCATAAGTTATTTGCAAACACTGCTATTCCAAATAGTGCTATAGCAAATCACTGTGCATGTATTTTTGGCATTCTTTATAGATTCTTCAGTGTTGAATTGCAGGATTTAAAGATCGCTAATATGCCCTTCATTGAGATTACATCATTTTGCAATTCCACCAACAGAAGAATGAGAATACCTGTGTCTCCATAATCTTACCAAAAGAATATATTAGCCTGTTGTTGAATTCTTATTGTTACATGGGAATTGGTGTCTTTGTGGGTTTATTTTATATTTCCCTCATGAAACAAATTGTTTTGTGATATATATATATATATATATAGATACAGATATATGATATATAAATGATACATAAATATGCCATTTGCTTGCTTTTATTCTGTAAATTAGATGATTATGTTTTGGTACTTTTAAATTAGTTCTTGGTCCTTTTGTTCTTGATTTTTTTTTTTTTTTGCCTTTTCGTGTAAGTTAGAGATACATGCTCTTTATCTTTGACTTTGTTTTTATCTTCTCTATGCAAATCTTTGTTTTGCCATACAAAAGGTTTCTGTTTTTACCTCATCAGACATATCCATCTCTTTTATTACTTTCATATTTTTGTCATTTTACAAAACCTTTACACCATACACATTGTAAGTACTGCAAATTGTGTACATGTATTGAAATGTCACACCATACCCCATAATTAAGTACAATTGTTGTGTAATAAAAATTTAAAAAAATTTTTAAACCTTCCCTGACTTCCAACTGGAAATTTCTGTTACTCACTTATAAGATGTAATCAAATTATATGGTAAGTAAATTTTTAAAAATTGATTACAGTAAAAGACATTGCCATTAATGCTCCTCAGAGTGCTCTGCTTCACTTTGAACACACTTACTTCATCATTCTTGCCACTTTCTGAAGCAGTTCTGGAAAACCTTTTGTGAGTATCTTTACTGGGTGTGGTCAAAAATACAGTGAGTGCTGCTGTCTAGTGCCATTTAATGGGAAGGCAGGTTCCTGAGAACATTAACATGTGTCCTCATTCATCTTATTCATGGAATCTGGCTGTGCGCAACTTTTGGCTGTTCCCTAACATCAAAATGACCATGAAGGATAAACATTGTGAAGCAGCCATGACAGTGCATCTAAAAATACTCACAAAAAGAGGGCTTCCAGTACTGCTTCAGAAAAATGGCAAGAATGATGGAATAAGTGTGTATGGAGTGAGAGTTGTAGTAATGTATCTTACTGTAGTAAGTTTTAAAATACAATAAATTGTTCATTGTGTTTTTTGATCAAACTTTTTATTTCTCCTAGTTCTTGTATGATTTAACATTTTTCCATTTGTATCTTGCCTATTTGGAATTCATCTGTTGGTTGCAAAGTATCAATCTTCTTACTCCCTCAAATTATCCATTTCCCCAACATCATTTGTAAAAAATAATACCTTTTCCCCTGTGATTTGATGTGATATTGAAATAATTTACGAAGTTTACTTACATAGTTGAACCTATTTAATGCTTTCTTGTATGTTTCACTGGGTCAATAATGTATCTATCTCTAATACCACTATTTTAATCATAGTCTTATAATTATGCTGTTGTTCTGTGTTGTACCACACCCTTCAAGCCATTTTTCTTTTCAGAGTTTTTTTGGTATGCTTGCATTTATGTTTTTCCACATGCGTTTTAGAATCAGCTGGTCCAGCTGATTTTTTTTAATTTATTGGAAGTAAGTTAATTATTTAAATAAACTGAGAGTACTAATTGTTCAGTGTCTTTATAGTCTTGAATATCTTTACAGTGTTGAATCATCTTATCCATGAAAAAGGGATGTATTTTCATTTCCATTCTGTTACATTTTATTAGTTTATATCTGATTCTTGTGAGCTGTTTAGATAGATGTACATCGTATCAACAGTTTTATTACTTTCTAGTTGATTTGACTAAATCTACTTTTCTTGTCTTTTACATAATTGTGCTTTATTCCTTTCACAATAATATACATATATGGCATGTCCACATTAAATAAATTGCTGACTTTTTGGCTAAGATACATGTGTAATTTAAAGGAAGTATTCAGTCATTTACTGGAAAGTGGATAGAACTAGAGGATATCATGTTATGTGAAATAAGCCAGACACAGAAAAATAAGTGTTTTATATTTTCTCCTATGTGAAGGGAAAAAAAAGACCTAAAAGCAGAAGAGGAACCGGTAGGGAAGGGGAAAAAGGAGAAAAGGGAGGTTGAGAAGGTAGAAAGGAGAGTGAATATGATAGCTGAGCATGGTGGCACACGCCTGTAATTCTAGCAATCTGGGGATCTGAGGCGGAAGAATCACAAGTTTGAACCCAACCTGGACGATTTAGCAACTTTGTGAGATTCTGTCTTAAAACAAAAAATAAGGAACGATAGATATAGTTTAATGTGGAAGCCCTGGGTTCAGTCCCCAGTACCACAAGGTAACTACAAAAACCAGGATATGCATGTGCACTAATAATTGATTTTAAAAGTTCAGAAAGCTGAACAAAGAGGAAGTATTCATCAGTTTATATTTTACTGATTATTTTCAAGTAAGAATGGTTGTTGAATTTTGTTGAATGACCTTTGGTGGTGATGAAGATGAATACATGTTTTTTCCTTATCTTTATTAATATAGTGTATTATATTAATGGATTTTCTTATATTGAACTATCTTTGCATTCCTGAAATACATATCAGTTGGTCATATTTGATTCTGTTTGTTAAGATTTTATTTCATATTTGTACATTGACATTTATAAGTGATTTTGGCCTGTGTTTTTATTCTCTATCAGACTTAAATATCATTGTTATTTTGCTCCCTGAAAAGAATTTGGAAATTTTCTGTCATTCCCCTGATTTGTAATAATGTAGGTATTTTGAGGTTGCCTCATTTGTATCCATGGACTTTAATGTATACAGGTGACTGAGTGACTCCATGATGTCAATGCAATGGAAAGAATAGTATATTACTTTAATTTCTGACATAAGAAGGTATGTCACAAAGGAAGCACTAGATTTCATCAAGAGGCAGAAATGGGGGAAAGCCTAAACCAGAGCTTTTACAGGTTTTTGTTTGTTTGTTTGTTTTTTTGTGGGAAAAGTCATGCAAGGTAGAGTAAACAGTTTCAGCTGTTTGGCTAGTAAAAATAATTTCATAGGAGTTTGAGGAATTGGGGCTATCTTTTGCTATCTGGAACATAGTCCTGGGTCAATTGAGGGAAGAGGAATTATTCAATTTGTGTGCAACAACAGGATAAAGAAAGCCGTTAGCTGATTTGCAGATGAGAAACATGCTCACAGGTAAATTTTTTATTTCTTGAGCAGTTAGCCTCTCTTAAGAGGAGTAGTCTGAAACTGTAAGCACATGTCACTGCCAACATAGCACAATGTCATGTTACCTGGGCATGTTGACTCATGGCTATAATACCACCACACTGGGAGACTGAGGGAAGACAGTTACAAGACAGTTCAAGATCAGTCTGGGGAACATAGAATTTAGTGAGGCCCTGTCTCAGAATGAAAAATTAAAGAGAAGCTAGGCATGTATCTCAAGTGGAAAGAAGACCCTGGGGTCCAACCCCCAGTATGTAAAAATTTTTTTAAAAAATGAAAAATTAACATAAATACAGAAATAAAAATGATTAATACAGGATGTATCTGGTTATTGAAGTCTTGGTGGAATTCCTCACTAGACTGGTATTTTTTCTGATGGTGTTGAGATTTGAACCCAGAGCCTCATGTGTGCCCAATATTTATTACTGAGCTACATCTGCAGTCCTAGATTGGTGCTTTATGTTGAGGTTCTCTTTGATAACTTTCTCTATTTTCATCTGTGTGATTTGGTTTTGTTTAATCTTTTCATTTCTATAGAAACAAGTTTAATAAATTTTTCTGTATCCATATATCCTATGTTTAGTATGTTTCCCTAGAAAAAAATTACATAGATTAAAGAACCTCCTTGTGTATTTTTTTGTTGATCTTGTCTGGTCCTCACTTATTAATATCTTCCTTGTTTTGCTTTACCTTTATTTTCTATGCTTTGAGTTGAATGTTTATTTCATTTGTTTTTACTCATTTGTACTGATATGTTCAAGAGTCTGAGTTTTCCTTAGATCATTGTTTTAGTTACATTTCTCAGTTTCTGACTTGCAGTACTTCCACTTTTTGTAAGAAATCCTGTGATTTTAGTAGTAGTTCTCTTTGGAACCAACTTACATAATTTTACTGTATTGTGATTCTGTAATTCAGCCTGGTATTTTTCTTTTACAGATCTTACTGTGACTTTTATGACTTAATATATATATCAGATAATTTTGTGGAATAACAAGTTAAGTTCTCTATTTGAATGCGAAATTCCTTCTCTAGTAATACGGTAAACTTTATTACATTCTGTACCTCAAGTATTTTACATTTGTTTGAGAGTGAGGTGTAAAATTTCCCTATTGTTAGTTGTGTCTGTTTCTTCATGCATTTTGGGAATTTCCACTTTGTAAAAATGACTGCTTCAATAAATGGCACATAAATATTCATAACTTTGTATGTGTTCATTGGGAGTTATGATCTTTGGCAATTATAAAATATTCTTTTTAAAATTCATTTAATGTTTTTTATTCACTATCAGCTTATTCACCAATGTTTTCCAGTCATCTCATGGGTGAAACTCACTTTCCAGTAGATTCTTTACAAACAGCTTGCTGTTATGATGTGCCTGAGTTTTTGCGTATCAGAAAACTGGTTTTCTGTAGTTTTGTTGTTGGAAGATCACAGTTTTGTTGGATATAAAATTTTTGATTCACACTTTTTCCATTCAACTTCTGGAAAAAAATATTACTCTACTTAGTCTTATTTTGTAAGGTTTTCCTTCTTTCCTCCCTCTTTCATCTTTTTTTCTTTACTCTCTGCTGGAACATTTGAGAGTCAGTTGCAGATATAACAAAATTTGTACTGCTTAATAATTTATTTTTTAATCACCTAAGAATTCACCTGTATAACCAAGATGCAGCTCCTACTCTCAAGAAACTTGGCATCAGTAGAATGCTAATAACTAACCTACATAATCTATAATCGAATCTCCCCAATTTTCATAATAATGTTCTTTATAGTTGAATTTTGCTTTTCATCCACTATCTCACGAGGGATCACATTGCCTTTAGTTGTTAAGCCTCCTTAGTCTCTTTTAATCTGGAAAATTTATCCACCTCTCTCTCTCCTTCTCTTTCCTGTTTCCTTCTCTTCCTTTAAACCACCCCCATTACCTCTTTTTTCTCTTTCTTTCCTTTCTTTTCCTTTCCTTGACATTTATGACATGGTTTAAGTGAGAATTATGTAAACTGTCTCTAAATTTGGATTTGGTGTGTGTGTGTGTGTTTGTGTAATGGTGTGTATGAGAGAAAGAGAAGTGTCTTTCTCAGGCATCTTTATTGAAAGATTTTAAATTATTTTTATTATTTACTCTTTTAAATAGGCTTTGTATTTTAGAGTACTTTGTTTACAAAAGAACTGATCAGAAACTACAAGAAAATTACCATATACACCATGCAGACCCCCTCCTTCCCATGGACACAGCCCCTCTCACGATGAACATCCCCACCAGAGGAGTGCATTTGTTACAATGGTTGAACTTACATATACAGTGTTATTATGCGGAGGCCTTGATTTACAGTGTACGTTTTGGATGTGGTTATTGAGTTTTGAAAAGCATTTAATAGCATGTATCCACCATTATAATACCACAAAGAATATTTTCTCTGCCTTAAAAACTCTCTGTATGGTGCCTGTTCACTTCTACTCCAGCAACTACTGACTTTTTACCATCTTTGTACTTTGTCATATAGTTGGAATCCTACAGTATACAGCTCTTTGAGATTGGCTTCGTTCACTCATTAATGCACATTTAAGGTTGTTCTTTGCCTTTTCCTGTCTTGATAACTCATTTCTTTTTACCCCTAAATTAGATTGTCTGCATGTGTCACTGTTTATCCTTGCACCCAGAAAAAGACATCTTGGTTGCATCCCTATTTAAGTAATTATGAATAAAGCTACAATAAACACCTTCATGCAGATTTTTGTATGGACATAAAATTTTCAATTTGTTTGATTAGATACCAAGGATCTTTATTGCTGTATTGCACAGCAGGATTATGTTTGGTTTCATATGAAACTGCCAAACTCTTTCAGAGCAGCTATACTATGTTGCACTTCCACTGGCAATGGTGAGCATTTCTGTTGCTATACATTCTGGCATATTTGGTGCTGATAAGATTTTGGCACAATAGAGAGACCAAGAAAGGAGAAAAGAGGCTTTTACTGTGGGCATGGGAGGACTGAAGAGGCACAAGCACCCTCAGTGAGAACAAAGAAGTGCAAGTACTTTTATCAGGTCTGGCTGGGGGAGGAGTTTGGGAGGTGGACAGAATGACATACCAACAGCTGATTTGAAGATCTACATGTGCAAACAGAAAGATTTCCTGGGGGCTGGGGGTGGAGGCTAGGGTGGTTGTGGAGTCTTGGGATTGGAGAGGGCTCAGTGCATGCACAAAAAGGGAGCAGGAGGTTTATTTCTGGAATGAGAAGGAGAACATAGTAGCTACTCTTGGAGGGATAAGTTGCTTCTCTGGGCCTGGTACCAAGTTGGGCAGATGTCATGTTAGACACATGACAGGCTATTGTTTTAATTTGCCTTTTCTAATGATGTGTGTTATGGAATATCTTACGGATTCAAATGTTTGAATCTGTGTATTTCCTTTGGTGAGGTTTCTGTTCAGCTCCTTATTCCAGTTTTTGAGCTTTATGAGTTCTTTATATATTATAGATGATATTCCTTAATCCTGTATTGCCTTTTGTACATACTGTTTTGTTGATGTGTGACTTATCATCTCATTCTCTTTTTACACATTTCATTCTCTTTTGACAGTGTCTGTCATACAGTGGAAAAAATTAATTTTTATGAATTATAGTTCATCAATTCTTTCATCGATTGTGCCCTTAGTGATTTTCACTATTCAAGGCCATCTAAATTTTCTCCTGTGTTACCTATACCTCTGTCTCTTTTTGGTATTTTGAGACAGACTTGCACGACATAGTTCAGCCTGTCTTTGAACTCAGTATGTAGCCCAAAATGGCCTTGACCTCACAGGGATTCTTCTTTGCCTCCTGAGTGCTGGGATTGCAGGTGTGTGCCACCACATCCAGCTATATTCATTTTTTTCACTGTGAGTGCCCAGTTGTTCCACCACAGCTATTAAAAAATTGCTATTTTTTATTTTTTTCCTCCATTACCTCCTTTTTTTTTTTTTTTTGTCAAAATTCAGTTGATGATATTTTTTGTGAGTGTCTTTTTGGGCTCTCTGTACTGTTTCGTCAATCTCTTTGTCCATTCTTTGCCACTGTCATATTGTCTGACTGCCGTAGCTTTAAAGCAAGTTGAAGTCTATAGTGTTAGTTCATCAACTTGTTCTTCTTCAATATTGTATTGACTTTTCTGAATCTTTTGCCTCTCTAGGTCTTTATGTGTTATGGAATATTATTCACAGTTTAACTGGATCATGAAGGCCCATGTAATTGGCTAAGCGTTATTGCAAGGTACATCTGTGAGGAAGTTTTGGATGAGATTAACATTTGAGGTAGTAGGCTGAGTGAAGCAGATGGCCCTCCCCAAGGTGAGCTTTCAGTGTTCAATCCATTGAAGCTCTGAATAGTACAAAAATGTGAAGCAAGAACCCCACCCCCATCACAGTTCTTTTCATCTCTCTCTGCCTGTTTGAACTAAGACATCCTTCATCTTCTTTTACCCTCAAATTGGGACTTAACACTATGGTCATTCCTAGTTCTTAGACCTTCAGACTTGGGCTAGAACATGTATAATTACCTTTCAAGCTTTTGACTTAACTAGGACTATGCTACCAGCTATTCCTGGTTCTCCAACTTACAGACAACAGATTATGGGACATCTCAAGCTCCATAATTGCAGGAGCTAATTCCTTACAATAAATCGTTTTCTACTACCTGTATATATTTAGTATTTCTCTCCCTGTATATATAGGTATATCAGTCTATATGTACTTATGTATCAAAGGGAGCTCTTTCAATATTACAATGTTTCTCTGAAGAATCCTGACAAATACACCATATAAATTATAGAATAACTGTCCACAAAATAACTTGTTGGGATTTTTCAATGGGATTGTGAACATGGAATGTCTTCCATTTATCTGGTTCTTCTTTGTATCTAATTTCAAATTTGAAATGTTCTTTTATGTCTACATTGTTTACTTATTCTTATGTAATTAATATTTAGCTGTTAGAGTCTAGTGTCTTTCTCATTTATGATTGTATTTGGGGTTAGGAGAGACTGAGACTGAGATTTTCATTCACTGAAAAGTGGTTGTGCTTGGCTCATCAGGTATTTCTTTTAGGTACTTTCAGTATTGTATTGTTAGTATTGGAGTTTCTCTAGGCGCGTAGGTGTGGGTTTGGATGCCTTACTTTGTTTTATAATTTCCAAAAACCTATTTAATTTTTATAAATACACTTAAATAATTTTGTTTGGTCTTATTTTATACATGCATATCTCAGTAGGATTCTTACTTAAGTATTTTATTCTTTCCCTCCATATATACTTTGCTTTTTAAAGCAGTTTTCTCAAGATTCTTGCCTTTGATAACAGTCCTTTCCAGATTTTTTTCCTTTGAACTTCCATGACAAATGCTTTGATTTAGTAAATCCCAAATCTTTCCTTAGAATTTATCACTAAGAGTCAGACCCTGTCTTAGGCATGAACCTCCATTGGGGTTATCAGATTTTGCCATCTCCATCATGTTTTTCTCTGTGTTACACAGCCCTTGTCTAACTCTACTTTGAGTTTGTTCCAAAGCCTCCCCAGTTGCCATGAGATTTTATTTTCCTGATTCCATGTAAAATGCAGTGTTATTCTCTACTTCCTATGTATGCCATCGGCATTAACTGCAGTGCTTTTGTTTGCTCTCTTTGGTGATCTGTATGTTTTCAAAGGGTGTGTGTGAGATTGGAATTAAGATGGCTGCTATTCTCTGAAACTGGGAATTCTAAGCCTTTATGTGTTTCACTGCTGAATGTCTTGGGTGTAGCTATCAGGTTGAACCACCTAAAATTGTAACATACATGGTTTGAGAACTGTTGAAGATCTGCAAATTCACCAAGTCCTAACTAATAGAAAGATAAACAAGCTTTTTACTCTTACATTTTATGCTTTAGTGAAATGCTATATGACAGAGGCATTGCTTGAGTATAAATTCCAAATTGAGAAAGACTACATTTTTTTAACTTTATTGAGGTATAATTAATACACAATGAAGCATAGCCATTTAGTATACTGTTCAGTGGGTTATTTTTAGTTGTTTGTACATATGTAACAGTTACCACTATTAAGATGTATAATATTGACACCAGGAGTACGCCCAGACTTGAACCATGCTCCAGAGGTTCTGGACTCCTCGACGCCAGACTCAAGGTCCTGGTGGTGCCACATTCCAGGGTATGCTCCACCTAGCTACCTGGGGCCCAGAGATTCCGACCCCCACCCAGTAAGGCAAAAGGTCCAGCACCACACTCCAGAAGTGAGCCCTCACTAGCTGCACAGAGGATCAACTTCTGTCCAGCCCAGCATCTCAGTGCAATCCATCAGGGGAACGCCTGGTCAGCTTCACAGGACACAGATACCAAGCCCAGCCCAGACCAGAGCCCCAGAGCTGCTCAACAGGGAGTGGCCAGTGTAGCTGCCGGGTCTTGGAGAATTTGAACTCTGCCCATTAGAACACAAGGCGTGAGCTTCATTGTTCACATGTGCAGCCACTCGCAGGTCATGGAGGTTGCAAACTGTGCTCAGAAGCAAGGAGCAAGACCCTGGCACCTTATACCGGGGCACGCCCGGGCTTGCCCCACACTCCAGAGGCTCTGAACTCCTCATACCCAGACTCAAGGTCCTGGTGGTACCACACTCTGGGATGCACTCTGCCTAGCAGCTTGGGTCCTGGAGATTTCGAACTCCAGCTAGCCAGGCTGTAGGTCCAGCAAAATACCCCAGGGTTGCATCTCTGCTAGCCACTTGGGTTGTGGAAGTTCTGAACACTACACAGCCAGGTTCTAGGCCCCAGCAACAAGCTCCAGGGGTGTGACTGTGCTAGCTACAGGGAGGATACAAACTTTGTCCAGCCCAGCATCCCAGAGCAACCCAACAAAGTACGTCAGGAGAACACATGGCCAGCCTCACAGACCACAGAGCACAAGGATCCAGCGCCATAATCTTGGGATGAGCCCCGGCTAGCCACAGGGTTGTTGGAGGATTGAAGCTCTACCCAGCACAGTGTTCCAGTGCAATCCATCAGGAGGCTGCCTGCCCAACCACACATGTCCCAAACGAAAATGACAGAACGAAAGAGCTAGGGACAGTCTGAATTCCCTAGCCCACTGAGAACAAACGCAAGAGTCACTGAAATAGGAGACACTGGGAATCACACAATTGTACTTTCTGAAATGATAGCAACTGAAGTAAAGAAACAACTCCATGAAGCTATAGAGGAACTCAAGTCAGAAATAATCTCTCAGCTAAAAAATGAAATGACAATCATTATGAAAGAAATGCTGTGTGTATCTAAAGATCAAAAAAAAATAGAAGAACATAAGCAAATGATGGAAACTTTGAAAAAATAAGACACAAATAAAATGCATGAAACAGATTCAAAGGGAAATGCAGGAAATGAAAACTTCCATTGAAAGTTGGCAAAATCGCTTGTATGAAGCTGTATATAGACTCTCAGACCTTGAAGACAGCATGGAAGCTTGCAATCACGAAATAAAAGCTCTCTTAAAAATAGCAAGGAACTAGGAAACAACAATTCAGCAGCTGCAAGATGATGCCAAGAGAAAAAAACAAAAGATTAATAGGCATCAATGAAAAAACAGGGGTCTATGCTAATGACCTGCGAAGACTATTTGCAGAAATAATAGCAGAAAATTTTCGAAACATGGGAAGAGAATCTGATACACGGGTAAGTGAGGCATGCAGAACCCCAATTAACCATAACCAAAATAAATCTTCACCCAGATATATAATAATTAGGGTATCAGAAATACAGCACAAGAACAGAATATTAAAGCTGTCAGAGAAAAGAAACAGATCACCTATCAAGGAAAGCCTATCAGAATCATGGGAGACTTCTCAACACAAACCTTCAAGTCAAGAAGAGCTTGGAATGAAGTCTTTCAAATCCTGAAAGAAAACAACTTTCAACCCAGATTGATGTATCCTGCAAAACTATCTTTAAAAATTGGTAGAGAAATAAGATATTTCCATGACAAAGAACAACTGAAGAAATTTATGACCACCAAACCAACACTACAAAGAGTACTGAAGGACACTCTAAAAAGAGACAGAGACAACTACGATCTTAAGAACAGCAACAAAAGGAAACCACTAAGAGGGCAAACAATTAAACAGAAAATGTAGCAAACAACAGGAAGACTTCATGGTAGGGATGAGTCAGTACATATCAGTTATATCAATCAATTTAAATGGTCTCAACTCACCAATAAAAAGAAACAGACTGGAAGAGTGGATTTGGAAACAAAATCTAACAATATGCTGTGTATAAGAAACACATTTCACTCAAAAGGAAACTCATAGACTAAAAGTCAAAGAGTGAAAAACAATGCTCCATGCAACAGGAACCCAGAAAAAAGCAGAGGTAGCTATTATGTTTGCAGACAATGTGAACTTCGAACCGAAAATGATCAAAAGAGATAAAGAAGGTCACTACATACTTGTTAGGGGAAAACTTCAAGAGAAAGAGATTACAATCATAAATATATATGCCCCAAATATGGTAGCACCAAACTATGTAAGACAATTATTCATAGACATGAAAAACCAAATAAACAATAATATAGTTATAACGGGGGACCTTAACACCCCACTATCACAGAGAGACAGATCAACCAAAAACTCAGCAAAGAAATAACAGAACTGAATCAAATTTGTAAACAACTGGACCTAGTAGATGTGTACCAAGTATTCCACCCATCAACATCAGAATACATATTCTTCTCAGCTGCACATGTGTCATTCTCTAAAATAGATCATATTCTGGTCCACAGAACATGCTTAAGTAAATGCAAAGGAACTGAAGTAATTCTATGTGTATTATCTGACCATGGCACAATAAAATTTGAAATGAATGACAAAACCCACAAGAACCCCATAAACACATGGAAATTAAATAATACTCTCCTAAACAATCAATGGGTCACAAAAGAAATTAAGGAATATGTAAAATCAAATGAAAATACAAATACAAATTATCAGAACCTGTGGGACACAATGAAGCAGTCCTCAGAGGGACATTTATAGCACTAAACTCCCACATCAGAAAAATGGAAAGAACACACATAACCTAATGATGCACCTCAGTCTTCTAGATAAAGAAGACCAAGTCAAGTCCAAAGCCCAAAGAAGGGAGGAAATTATCAAGATCAGAGCAGAAAGTAATGCAATTGAAACTAAGAAAACAATACAAAGAATTGATGAATCGAAGAGTTAGTTCTTTGAAAGAATAAATAAAATTGATAAACCCCTAGCCAGCCTTATCAAAAAGAGGAAAGAAAAAACTCAGATCCATGAAATAAGAAATGAAAAGGGTAAAGTCACCACAGACCCTGTGGAAATACAGAAGATCATCAACACCTACTTCGAAAACCTTTACTCACATAGATTCGATAACACAGAAGAAATGGACAGATTCCTAGAAACCTATGAATTCCCAAAGCTGAATCAAGAAGACATAAAACTGCTGAATAACCCAGTTTCAGCTAATGAAATTGAAAATGTAATTAGAACCTTACCAACAAAGAAAATTCCTGGTCCTGATGGATTCACTCCTGAATTCTACTAGAAATTTAGGGAAGACTTAATGCCAACAGTCCTCAAACCCTTCAATGAAATTGAAAGGGAAGTAAGTCTCCCTAACTCATTCCTGGAATCAGGTATTACCCTAATACCAAAACCTGAAAAAGACCCAACCAAAAACGAAAATTATAGGCCAATCACCCTAATGAACATAGACGCAAAAATCCTCAATAAAATACTGGCAAATAGAATACAGCAAGTTATCAGGAAGATTATACACCATGATCAAGTGAGATTCATCCCAGAAATGCAGGGATGGTTCAACATACACAGATCAATGAATGTAATATACCATATCAACAGGGCCAAGGACAAGAACCACATGGTCATCTCAGTAGATGCAGAAAAAGCTTTTAACAAAATCCAACACTCATTCATGATAAAAACCCTACAGAAAATTGGAATAGATAGTCTCTACCTCAACCTGATAAAAGTCATATACCATAATCCAATAGCCAGTGTCTTACTAAATGGAGAAAAACTGAAAACTTTCAACCTAAAATCAGGAACAAGACAAGGATGTCCATTATCACCACTCCTATTCAATATAGTTCTGGAAATATTAGCCAGAGCAATTAGACAAGAGAAAGAGACAAAGGGAATAAGGATAGGAAAGAAAGAAGTAAAATTGTCATTATTTGCAGATGATATGATACTTTACATAGAAGACCCCCAAAAATCCATTGAAAGACTTCTAGATGTAATAAACAAATTCAGTAATGTTGCTAGTTACAAGGTCAACACTCAAAAATCAACAGCATTTTTGTACACAAACAGCAAAGTCACTGAGAGAGAAATAAGCAAAACCACATCCTTCACTATAACATCCAAGAAAATGAAATACTTAGGAATCCATCTAACAAATTAAGTAGAAGATCTATACAGTGAAAATTACATTACTCTGAAAAAGAAAATTGAAGAGGATTTCAGAAAATGGAAAGATATTCCCTGTTCTTGGATAGGGAGAACAAACATCATGAAAATGGCCATTCTCCCAAATTGTTATACAGATTTAATGCAATCCCAATCAGAATACCACTTACATACCTGACAGAGCTAGAGAAGTCGTTCCTGAAATTCATCTGGAACCAGAAGAGACCTAGAATAGCAAAGGCAGTTCTGGGCCACAAAGGTAAGGCAGGAGGCATCACCATCACTGACTTGAAACTATACTACAAAGCTACTGTGATAAAATCAGCATGGTACTGGAATCAAAACAGACCTGAAGATCAGTGGAATAGATTAGAAGATACAGCCACAACTACAAACACACTGAGCCACCTCATCTTTGACGAAGGGGCCAGACATGTACATTGGAAGAAAGATAACCTCTTGAACAAATGGTGCTGGAAAAACTGGCTTTCTGTATGCCCATAAACTAAAACTAGATCCATGTCTATCAGCATGCACTAAAATAAAGTCAAAATGGATCAAAGATCTGAATATTAAAAGAGAGAAACTAAATTTGTTGGAAGACAAGGTCAGTAAAAATCTTCATGACATAGGAGTGGGCTGAGAGTTCGTGAACAAAAATCAAACTGCACGGGAAACACTTCCCAGAATCAACAAGTGTGATCTCGTCTTACTAAAAAGTTTTTGCATGTCAAAGGAAATCACCAACAGAGTGAAAAGAAAACCCACAAACTGGGGAAATACCTTAGCCTATTGTCCCGCAAAGAAAGGACTTGTATCTAAAACACATAAAGAATTTTAAAATTCAGGCCCCTAAAATTCAAGGACCCAATCCAAAAATTGACATCTGAGATGAATACACACTTCTCAGAGGAGGAATACAAATGGCAAATAAATATATGAAAAAATGTTCACCACCAGTGGTCATTTGGGAAAAGCAAATTAAAACAACCCTAAGATTCCATCTCACCCCGGAAAGAATGGGCAAGATAAAAAAACATCAAATAGCAATTGCTGGAGATGCTGTGGGACAAAGGGTTCTCTTCCGCACTGTTGGTGGGAGTGTAGACTGGTGCAACCACTGTGGAAATCCTCAAGTGTGGAGATTCCTCAAGAAGCTAAGATTAGCGATCCCATTTGACCCAGCTATTCCTCTTCTGGGCATTTTCCCAGAAGAATTGAAAGCATCATACCACAGTGATATTTGTGCACCCGTGTTTATAGCAACCCAATCTGTGATAGCCAAATCTTGGAAACAAACCAGGTGCCCATCAATCAAGAAGTGGATAGGAAAAATGTGGTATTTTTATACAATGGAGTACCACTCAGGTATCAAGAAAGATTGCACCGGGACTTTTATAAGTAAATGGACACGACTTGAGACCATACTCATAAATGAGATAAGTCAAACTCACATGTGTAAATATTGTATTGTCTCCCTAGTGTAAGAAACTGAAACAGTATATATGATCCAAAATGTACAATAAATACTGTGTGAAGGTAAGAAACTGCTCAAAGAGCAAAAGTAATTGGGAAAGGGAAAAGGAGGAAAGAAGGGAAAAGGAAAAAGACATAAATCTGTATATATGTATATGTAAGATCGCTAAAATGACTATACTGCTGAATGTATTAGTTACTGAGAAAGAACGGTTAATACTCATATGATTAAATCAGTTTTACCTATCTGTATCTGTTAACGTAAACAAGCATTTTGAAGGTAAGGATCCGCAATATTGTCAAGTTCCTATCATCTTGCTTTTTTGTCTTAAATTAAAAAAAATAGAAAAAAAATATGTATAATATTTCTGTTACTCCAGAAAGCTTCCTTTCCAGGCAGGCCTACCACTTCATCTCAGGCAACTGCTAAACTGCATTCTCAAATGAAATTAAATTTGTAAAGTCCACATTTTTAGCTTGACCTGTGATTCTTGCATGATATAAAGCTTGTTTCCCTTGCCAGTGTTATCTGGCTACCATTCCTTGTTAATGTGTATGCTATCTGTGAGTCCATTCAGCCATCTCCTTTCTACCTGGTGGTTTAAATAGCACATGCTTTGAACTTAGGGGCATTTCTGCAGGGTCCATTCTGATTTCTGCTTCCTTATCTTTGGTATCCTCTCTTCCTGGAAAGCATTTCCCTTCTTACCTAGCATTCTTCCCAGTCTGAGTCATTCCTACTTACCTTTCTAAAATCAACTTAATTGATTTTAGATTGGATTAGATACTTCATTTATAAATAAATGTAGCACATATGTGTATCTTTGAGGTTTTTTTTCTGTTAGTTGTATTTTCTTCATTTACATAATTACCTATGCCTTTCACAAGCTAGAGCTTCTTGCGTGTTGCTTTGCCATCGTCTATGTTCTTCCACACATGAATAGTTGCTTCGTAAATATTTGATGAATGGTGAATGCATTTCACTTCTTATTTAATTAAAACTAAATCTACATGGGATGAGTTAAAGAAATCTTACATAATAGGAACTAAAAAAAATGAAATTGAACTGCTAGCACCTGTGTGTGTGTAAGAGCATCATTGGTTCCCTCAAATTATATTTCTTATCACTATAACCTGTTCAGTGACTTGAATTCTTACTTTCTTTGCCATACGCTTCTGGAACTTCACCAAGCAATGTTTGTGGAGAAAAATAATCTAGCTTTGTTGTAAAATAGGAACTATGTACAGTACTAGAATGTGATTTACTTTAAGAATCTAAAGAGGTGTAAAATTTGTTCAAAGTCTACTCTTTAAGTAGCTTTGATAAGTGTATATCAGTTAGTGTTTTTCAAATATATATCTTTTGTCAGATTGTAAGCACAGGAACCAGAGTTCTGTCTCAGTAGTCATTTTTGCTTTAAGTTTCTTGGATTCAATAGCTAATAAATGTTTCAGTTGAGTCATATTTTTGTTATTATATAACTAAGTATATTTCTTACTGTGTTCACCCTATAATTGTCTTAAATATATCATAAATACTGAGAAAGTTGTACATAAGTCTATCCCAGTCATCAAGTTCTGACTCTAGATAGGAACTTGGTAAGCACTTAATTATATGGGCTTAAAATGATGTATCTTCAAAACCTTATTTTAATTGTATAAGGAACAGTTTGGGGGTTTTTTTAGCACAATATATTACATTTTTTACCTGAACTAGATCATTATCCCTTTTCTTAAAATAAATAGATAGAAATAGGAATGGTCATCTAACAGACATATAGTAATTCCAAAGTGTTATAAAAACCACTGTTACTTCAAATTTCTATTCTTTTCAAATTTATACCTTTATGGTACTACATGTGTAGTGGGATAGAGATAAAAAAAAAAAAATAGAGAGGGAGGGAGTGAGAGAGAAAGAAAGAGAGAGAGAGACTTGTTTTTATCAAAAGGTTCCCGGCTCATAACTCCCTTTTCAAAGCAGACCATACAAACTAGAATTTCTCTTTTCCAAGCAGGTCATAGAAACTAGTCTAGAAGCTAATGTTACCCTTCTTCTCTTTTTGTTTGTTTGTTTTGGTTCCTGGAATCAAACCCAGGACCTTGTGCTTGCCAGGCAGTCACTTGTGCCACTGAGCTATATCCCTGGCTCTCCTCTCTTACAGTTAGCCAAAAAGAAATTCTCTGAACTACCCTTGTCTAGTGGTAGATCATAATATTTGCAGTCCAAAAGGATCGTTCCCCATGATGTGGAGGGAAGGATGCTGCATACGGAAGGCCAAGAATGACACAGGTCTTGCTGGTTTTCCACACCCAGACCATTTGTAGTAGACTGTGTCTTTTTTCTGTAGTCACATTTCCACACAGTTGTCCATGCTTCAATCATGTATATTCAGGAAGTCTTGAAAAACTCAAAAGAGGGGTCAGAGTGCTTCCAGAACAAGAATAGACCCCGGCAGGGTGGCATACTTGGAGAGTACATGGAAGCTTCTTACTTCTTCCTACATACCTTACCCTGTGCAACTATCTGTGTCCTTTGTAATATCCTTTATAATGAAACAATAAAATATAAGCGTTTCTCTGAGTTTTATGAGCCATTTGAGCAAATTAAAACAGAGGAGAGCATTGTAGGAAACCCTGTGCACAGCGAGTTAATCAAAAGCACAAATAAAACAACTGGGGACATTTGATTGGCATCTTCAGTGTCAGAGGACTAAGTCTTCATCTTGTGAGGTCTGCTTCAGTCTTTGTGGCTGAACCTTCCAACTGTGGCATCTGGTACTCTCCACAGCAAATAGTGTCAGAAAAGAATTGTATTAGAGGACACCCAACTGATGTCCTCTCCGGAATTAATTACTCTCCTGCTGGAATGGAGAAATCCCTACATTGTTTGAGGTCTCTGAAGTCTTTTATGTTGTTGTGTGGTATGAGAGAAGAGGAAAAACAACTCATTTTTCTAACACAGTATGATACCATTTTTACCTGAACTAATTTTTTTATGCCTTCTCTTAAAGCAGATAAATAAAAAATGGTGTTTTAATGTATCGACGATTTGACTATGCTTTCATAAGCCAACAGGGACCTCAAAACAACTATTAGATTATCTCCTACCAGCAAAACTGTCTCAGAATTAACTCTGACTACCAGTGTGTTGTTTCAGGATACTGTCACTGAATAGCAGCTATCTAACCTTTGCTAGAAAACTTATGTTTTAGTTAAAATTAAGTCAAATATAATCAGGCACATCTGTATTCCTGAAAGACATTTTTATTTGTTAAGCATATTCGATGATCACTCTTATGTTATATAGTAATGTTAACAATTTTAAGTACTTGTAAGTTGCTCATTCTTGCTTCTGACATTTAAAAAATGAGATTCTTTAACTTGGAAGTTTCCTATCTTGATTAATAAGGGCTAATGTTTTTCATTTTATTTTATAGTGGTATCCAGTATTTTAAAATATAACTTTATTTTGACTTTCAGTGTATGTAGAGAATATTTCCAAAATGGTGGAAAGAGAAAAGCACTTGAAAAAGATGAAAAAAGAGCTGTACTCACCAGTAAGACCACTCCAGCCTTAAACATGCATGAGTCTTCTAAACTTGAAGGTCATTTAACCAACCTCAATTTTACAAAGCCTGAATTTATAACTGAGTAAGTATACTTTTTCTGCTTCATTAACATTATCCTATGTAGCTGTGTTAATGTAAAATGATATAATGGCTTATACCAAATAGTGGGCAGTTTATTTTCTCCTCTGGTAATATGTTAGGCTGAGAAATACAAATTTGTACTATTAAGTAGAAAACTAAGATAAAATTTTAAGAAATGTTTGGAAAATTAATGGTTCTCATGTGTTGTCCTCACTAAATATGAAAAAGAATATTGTATTTTATAGTAATAATGCTTATAATACAAAGCATCAAAATAATAAAATGCAGTTAAGCTGTTTAAAATAGCTGTCTACTAAGAAATTACAAATAAAAAAGAAAATGGAAGATAATAGTAACGATCATTATTTTTGATCTGAAAATATACCTGTTAGTAGTTTATTAAAATAGGCACAAATTTTATAAGTACCTGAATATTATAATCCAGTTAATTATAGATAGTATTAAAATTATTTTTACATTTTAGTGCCTGAATGAATTTTTGGTATCAAGTAATATTTAATCAATTGCCCAAAAAATGAGAAACGCAATTCTAGAAAAGTTCTTGAGAGATGTTGACTATTAACCATGAAACTCTTAAATAAGATTGAACTCTTACTTTTACAACTTTAGGTATCAATGTCTTATCAGATTGAACTCTTAAATAGTTTTACAACTTTAGGTATCAATGTCTTATTTCCTTGTTACTTTGATTTTATACTGTGTTGATATTATCTCGTTATAAGCCATTCCTTTTAAAAATGATTTAACAGATGCCTGTAATCCCAGCACTTACGGGGCTGAGGCAGGATTGCTGTGAGTTCGAAGCCGGTCTTGCTACATAAGCAAGTTCAAGGCTAGCCTGCACTGCATAGTGAGACCCCGTCTCCAAAAATACAAAATGAGTTAACACATCTTTGATTAGTTCAGTAGGAAATGATAAGACATCTGTATCTTTATTCAGAGGTTACTACAGAGTTCATAAAATATAACAACTTAATATTCTTGGCGTTGCATTTTTAAATAGTTTTGAAGTGTTGACCAATATAAGTAGTTATATCTATGAAAAATGAGTTAATATGGCTGTAGAAATTCATATGGTTCTTTTTTATAGTCTCTTCATTATTGAAATTACCTTACTTTTATAGTTACTGTTGTCATATTTTCCTCTGATTCTTTAAACGTGGTTTTTTAAATTTTTTTTTTTTTTGACATGGCATCTCACTGTTGTTACTTAACCTGGCCTTGAACTTCCTAGGCCCAGGTAGTCATCCAGCTTAGCTTTGCAAGCAACTTGGACTATTCACAATGACTGTGGTCCCCGGCTTAACGTTATAATCCCTGCTTTGAAGTTTTCATCTGTTAAATCCAGCATTTAGGCTTACTGAGAGTAGGAATCTATTTACTATTTTTTCTTCAGCGTGGATCATGCTTTTCTGTTTTTCTTTGCATGTCTCATGATTTATTGTTGAAAACTGGACAGTCTCATTTTGGATTTTCTCCTGAGGGCTTGGAGCAGAAGAATTTTAGAAATTTACCTGGACTTAATGTGTGCAATCTGTCTCCTTTGTATTAGTATATGCTGATATATGTTGGTTTTCTGGGTGCAAATTTTTTTCTTTTTTAATTGATTTTTTCAACCAGTTTTGTAGGATTTGCACCCTGCACAGCTCAGTGTCAACAGCAGGTTAAAGGCTGCACTCAGCATGAATCCCAGCTATTTGGTAGACAGGCATGAAGATTACAAATTCGAGACCAGCCTGAGAAACTAAGCAAGATCCTGTTAAAAAAGCGGGGGAGGGGCTTGAGGATCATTTAGTTTTTTATTGGAAATTCAGTGTGTGCCTCAGACAACCATGAGTGCCATAGCAACTTTAGACTGTCATCGGTGTGGACACTCCCTGCCTATTTCTACCACGTTTCTTATTTTCACTGAAATATTGTGTAGGTTTTCTCCCCTTGCTCCACATTAAGTTAGTGCCCCACCCCCAGTGAAGCTGTTTTCTCCAGCCAGCCCCAACTAGGAAAAATTTGCATACAACTGAGCAGAGTCTGAGAGGAGAGCTGGAGGACGCTCTCCAGCTAGGAAAACACAGGTCCCCACTGTTCTTAAACTGTATTGAGCTGATTGTCGTAAAGAAACTTTTCTCACCTTACTTGCCTTTAAGCTCTGGATTGGTTGTTTTTGATGATTTTGTCTGATTGTTTTTTTGAGGAATGAGAGTTACCAGTGTTTTATTCTACCATAGTCAGGAATGCTTTTCTCTGATTTAGCTTTAAAGTGGAAAACTTAATTTGTCTTTATATCCAAATAGAACTGTTATGTCTGAATTTACTTAGTATTAAAATTAAGCATTAAAACAACTTAGCCTAACATGATTAGATTTAGATATTTTGCATTCTAAAAACTTGTTGGTATAGCATCTGGCATCAACATGTGTGTATGATTCATTCCTCTTGTTCCGCTCACTGTTTTGAAGCTTGTGTTTTAGTCATATGGAAGCATTTTACATTCTCCTCATGTGATGCATGTTTGATTTCACTTTCTGGCGGTTGCAAATACAGTGTATCCCTTTCTGATAAACTGTTGCTGTATTAGACTATATTTGAAGCATGGCTCTTTTTGAACTTCCCAAAAGAATTAATACTTTTTGCTTTTAATGTTGAACCTTTTTTACACCTCTGCTGTAGTACTTGTATTAAAATTCACTGGAGTATGTTTTCTGACTACAAATGACATAAAAGTTTGAAAAATTTGCATATGGAAAGGGTATTATAAATGTAGAAAAACAATCACTCAATTCTGGTCACAGTAGGTACATTTCTTTCTAGATTTTTAGTGGGCATTTTTTTTAATATGATAGAGACTATATCATATGAAGAATTTTATAAATCTTCTTATGCCAGTAAAACACTCATTCTGCATAGTATTTCTTCATAAAAATCTACCATTATGTAAATGTAGAATGATTCTAAATAGGAAAATACTCAATTTTCAGACAAAGAAATCCCTTCCACTTAGTACTCTGCTTATTTGCAGGGTTTATCATATAGGAAGATACATATGTTAGTATCCAAATGTATTTGACTTCTGACTTTAGATATTGTAGATTATCTTTTTCCAAGACTTATCTCAGAATAAATATTCAAATTATTTTAATTTCTGAGTTCAGATAGTACATGTCCACATAGTGAATATATCTTTTATTTTCCAGCTTACATTTCATTAAAAACCCAGTGTTTGTTATTATTAGAGCTACTTTGAAGTGATCTGTATCTCAAAATAAGATATGGTACTTTTAAAGTCTGTTTATTGATGTGATTGCTGAAAATTTTATCCCATAACTTAAATAACAATTACTCTTAACATTACATAGCTGTGCTCACCTTCCCTAATTCATGTAGCACATATATATTTGTAATTGATCCAACGGTATACTACTTTGCTGCTGGTTGGAAAGTATTAATGTTTTTTCAAAACATTGTTTGACTAGTCTACAATCTGTGCTATAAAACACACTTAAACAAATTTTAAAAAGATCATCATACTAAAAATCAGTAGCAGAAAAAGCTGGAAAATATCTAAATACTAGTAGATTAACCAGCACAATGTTTCACACACAAGTCAGACATGCTTTAAGAATTTAAAAATATTTCAAAATAAAGGAAGATCCATCTTACCAACTACCAAGTTTGTAGTATGTAGTAAAAGCAGCACTGATAGGGGATGTATAGCATTGAGTATAGATATTAGAAAAAGAGGAAGGTGTAAAAATCAGTAATATTAAACCTCTACCATGGGGGCGGCAGTTCAGAGACACATAGAGAGAGAGAACACCAGTGTTAAGGAAAGAAGGAATCCTAAGGGCTCATCTCAGCATTAAAGTCTGAATTTTCCATGTTTTGGAGAAAGAGTCATAAAGCTGAATTTCTGGGTTGAAGAGTATAAATGATTTGAGGCTCTGGTACATATTACTGAGTTGCTTTTTAGAAAAACTACTAATCCCTTGTATCTGTCAAGATAAATGTCCATTTTGCCAGAACTCACTAGCATTGAGTATTTTCATTTATTCACTCTGTAACACCAGAATAATGTAACATCCCATCGTGTTAATAATTTGTAAAATAAAAAGTAATGTGAAATCACAAAAATCAAATACATATTATGGATTTCTAGTACTTGCTGTGGCAGAAACATGGTACACAGGTTGTCACTGTGCTTTCTAAGGTCCAGGATAGAAATAGGTAATTGGTCATCAGATTGTTTCCAAAGCTGTCAGGCTTGGCATCAGAATCTTTATCAGTTAGTCACTGCAGGAGAAGGAACTGGTGTGTTGTTTATATCTATTACACTTGCTATTAATAGAAATAGAATTTTGACTCTAAGCTTAGCAACTAAGGCAGAGCTATCAATAACATTTCTTTATTTACTTTTTTGAGAGTGGTCTGTCATTTGCCCCTTAAGAATTGGGATCTTAACTGTTTATCAATTTGTATGAGCACTTTTTCTTTCTTTTTTCTTTTTCTTTTTTTTTTTTTTTTTTTTTTTTTTTTTTTTTTTTTTTTTTTTTTTTTTTTTTTTTTTTTTTTTTTTTTTTTTTTTTTTTTTTTTTTTTTTTTTTTTTTTTTTTTTTTTTTTTTTTTTTTTTTTTTTTTTTTTTTTTTTTGTTGTTGTTGTTGTTGTTGTTGTTAATGGGAATTGATCCCAGGGCTTTTGCCCTGAACCACACCCTCTCCCTTTATTTTTTTATTTTGATCAAGTTCTCATTAAGCTGCTAAATTGCCTAGGCTGGGCTCCAACTTGCTGTCCTCCTGCCTCAGCCACCCAGAGTGCTAGAATTACAGGCATGTGCTACCACTCTGTCTGTATGAACTTTGAGTAGATACATACTTTACTAGTGGGAGGAAGGCAGAAGAAAGAAAATCAAAGAAGGAAGGATAACAGAATCATGTTTTTATAATCATCTACTCAAGAGCAAGTCAGTTGGAGAAGAGGAATGATAATGAACCATGTGCGTGTGTGTGATTATAAATGCAGAGTACAAATAATCCTTACTAATTATTTTCATTCATTCATTCATTCATTCATTTTGTGGTAATAGGGATTGATCCTTCACACTGAGCTACATCCTCACTCCCCTCCCAAATTTAATAGTAGCGCAGGAGATAACATTGGGGAAGTATCTAACATACTGAGTCTACCTTTCTTCCATCATACAAATAATATGGTATTATCTTCTAGATATTTAAAAAAAAATGAAAGAACTGTATATAAAAACCCCAAATTCTGAGCTTTCTGATAAAGATCCAAAGCACAGATACAGGTTCAGAACATCATTTGGTTAACAGCTCAGTGAACAAATCTTCATAAAACAAACATCATGATCCGAATTTCTTTCCTGTAACTTAGTGATGGTGAACTTTTTATGGACTGAGCACCCAGACTGCAGCCCATCAGTTAATTTCCAGAAAGCGCCAACACTGCCCCTGTGTGCCCTGTTGCCAGTGCTCAGCCGCTGGGGTGATGCTGGGGCGACTTGGCTTGTGGGCTGGCAGAGGGCTCTGCATGCCTGGTGTGGCATGCGTGCCATAGGTTTGCCACCATTGGTTACATGTAAAGGAAAATGATGACCACAAAGTATTTCTTACTGAAAAAAAGTTGTATCTGGAGGAATTTGTAAGTGTTTTTGTAGTAAAACTTAAACATTCCAAAACAGTTATGTTAATGTCAGTTTATAGGCTACTTAATCTAATATGAACTGTTTCCCTATTAATAATTTACTATGTAAAGCAAGTTGCATTATTTCTTTCCTAACTGGAATTGAATGTAATTTAATCCACTGGAAAAAGTAAAACCAAACAGACATATAAAATTATAAAGATAATTTAAAAAGTGGAGTTTTGGTGTTTTCTTTTAAACTTAACAAGTTACTGTTGTCATCAGTAAGTTACTTAAGAGGATGTTCTTGTGTTTAGTGATTTAAAAAATCATTGATCACTGGGCATGGTGGTGCATGCTTGTAGTCCCAGCCCTGGGGAGGCTGAGACAGGAAAATCACCATGAGTGCAAAGCCAGTGTGGGCTACCTACTGAGCCCATATAAAATTAATAAATGCTTTCTGGCATTCAGTATGAAACTGTTTCAGTTAATGAGGCGCAATAATATTCACTAACCGAAAATTTGTGCTCTGGATGTAATAGGATTTTAAAACTCTTTTTCTTTTGGAATTGTTGCGAATATCAGATTTTTATTAAGAAAGTGATCTTCATGGGGATACAAGGAGGTGATGGTTAAAGATACCAGCACTAACAGAATTTACTCTTCAATTCGAGAGTATAACACAGCTATCTTCAGACACATTAGCCAACTGCTTCAGCCAGTTGCTTTAGCCAATTAACTACTCTTGCTCTATCTTCTAATTTTGTTAATGCTAATGTGTTAGCATCAAAAATGTATTTTATTTGGGTGGTTCAAGATAATAAAAATGTTTACTGGTACAAAATAACTGTTGCTGCAGTCAGTTGAGTGGAACTTAGGATTTGAATTTCTTTCAAGACATTATCTTCTCTTCTTTTTTTTGCAACACCAGGGGATCAAACTCACAACCTCATACTTGCCAGACAGGTGCTTAAGCCACTGAGCCAAACTCCTGGCCCTAGGTTTTTGAGGCAGTGTCGCACTAGGTAGCTCAGGCCCTCCTTGTGCGCGCGTTGTAGCACAAGCCAGCCTCGAGCTCACAGCGCTCCTCCTACCTCAGCCTCCCGAGTGCTGGGATTAAAGGTGTGTGCCACCACGCCCACGACATTATCTTCTTTTAAGCTTCCCACTCATTATCACACTGCTCTGAAGAGTATCATTACTTTACAGATCTTCCCATTAGAATTTTAAGTCATTGAAATTTACCTGCCACCCATAGCACTGCATAAATCTCTCAAGGTTGGTGACTTTTTTTTTGTTAACACAGGTCTTGGTTGGTAGTGCAGGCTGACTTTGAACTCACGGTGATCCTCCTGCCTCAGCCTCCTGAGTGCTGGGATTATAGCCTAGATTATTACTGTTTATATCACACATATAATACTTATTTTCAGAGAAATCAGATAAAATGCAATAATTACCTTCTAAAGTATATTGAACATAGCTAGATGTTTCTGATTTAAAAAGGCAATGAAGGATCAAACAGTAAGAGGAAAAGCTGGTCAAGAAATGTTTTGATTGGTAGAATGCTTGCCCATCAACTTATACCATCTTTTTCATTTTGTCACAATGCCTGAAAATAGGGTAATCATATGCCCTGGCTTATGTTTATTAGTCCTCTCTTATATTCAGAAGCATCTCAGTTTGAGCTATAAATTTTATGATGAGCCTGCCTACAAACAAAATCCAAGATATAACTCAGTTATAAATGTACAGAGAAAAGTGAGATAGATTTAGAGAGAAAACAGAAGAATACAGGTAAATAGACATCATGACCCAGCAGATGACTTTACTTTTTGCAAGCCAGTATGGATAATTTTTTTTCATGTCTTACAAGAAGCAGCAATAGAAGGCATAGAGACTATTAGAATTAAAAACAGGTATTTAGTCTGAAAAGCTGTAATTGCAGAAGAGAAAGCCCATGACTAGTGGATAAAGTATCAAGGAGCCTCAGCAACTGGAACATACAAGGCTGAAGAAAAGTCATTAAGCAAATAAAAATGGAAGAAAAATGTGAAATTGCCATAATTATTCACATTTTGTTTTTAAATAGTAACAATATGTGGTAGACAAACTGATTAGTTTGCATTTCAGTTTTCTTTATACCCAGTTCTTTTCTGCCAAATGTAGAAAAAGATCTTGAGCTGTTTAGAACATTTATTCATGTTTTATGAATTATCCAACCAAGACCATTATTTCTAAAGTTTTAATATAAAAATCATATTACAGGTTGAATATCCCGTATCTAAAATGGTGAAGATCAGAAAAAGTTTCTGATTTCAGATTTTTTCTAACAATTTGGAAAATTTGCTTATACTCAAGGAAATGTTTGAGGGATGAAACCCAAATCAAATTACAGAATTCATTTACTAGTCATATATACTTCATGTACATAGCCAGGAAGTAGTTTTATATTATTTCAAATAACTGTGCATTTGCCTGTGAGATTTTCTACTGTATTATGTCAGAACTCAAAAGGTGCATATATAACTGAATTACTCAAAAATTGTTTATAGGAGACATGGAATAATATGAAAATTGCACAGCTATAAGAGGGTTTTGAATACCATTCTTCTAGAAAAAAATTAATTATACTTCCTGTTTTAAACAGAATTAGCAACAATATATTTCTGGTATGTTATATATTTTTTAATATTCATAAAATTACACAGTTGAGCCTTTAGCTTCTAATTACATGTCCATATTGAGGCATGTATGATACTGAGAGATCAAAAATATACTGCCTTGAGCAGCTTTCATGAATTTTATCTTTGTCTCAATTGTATTGATTTTTCTTTGCATTTTTTGTTCATTTTGTTTTGTTTTGTTTTGTTTTTTTGAGACAGGGTCTTGTTATTTTGCCCAGGCTGGCCTCAAACTCATGGTCATCCTCCTGCCTCAGCCTTCCAAGTGCTAGGATTACAGGCATACACCCCATGCTCAGCCTCAATGGTTTTTTTTTTTTTTAATTTTAAAGAGAAGAGGAATAATAGAAATAAAACAGAGTTTCAAATCAGACTAATAAGAAAGTAACAATAATTAACATATTGTACATTGTTATCTTCATAGTAGTTACTTTATTTTAAAGGTATAAAATTACATTAAGACTGACAGCTAAGCCCTTATTTCAGGTGAGAGGAGTGGGGGGAGAAAACAAGAAAAGTGTGGGTAAATATGAAGACTGCTGCTAATTGTAAACAAAGAAAAATAAAAAATTCTTTTGAGCTCTCCAGGACTCAGGCCTCTGTAGGAACAATAGACCTGTGATGGAGAATGGTACGCAAACTGAGTTTCAAGTCTGTGGGTCAGCTGCTGCGTGAAGAGACGCAGTAGGAGCTGAGACTCTATAATCTATCAATAGCCCTTTCTCGGCTTTTAACTGTTTCCCTTCCTGACCTTTTTTGTTTCATCAGGAGCTCAATCCCTTCTTCTCCTGTTCTCTCCTTCTGTACTTCACTGCCTCACTGTGGGTCTATCAAAATCAAAGCAGGTTTCTTGGATTAGTCAAAGTGTTGCACAGAATTCTGAGATAATCTCATCACATTCCTCATTTTTGAAATGATAATACTCATGTAAAAATACACATTATTATATTGTATATGCTTCCTATCCTCCTTTGGTTCAATTCTTTGTGTAGAAAGTATTGTGAAAATAATTCATAAAGCATTTTATTTATATAACAATTACCTAAATTACATTTTTGCTGTGTACATTTAAGAACAGTAACTGTCTTGCATGTGATTGCATCATTGATACCTAAGGAATGCCAGTACATGAGGAATCAGTATTGTTTAAAAATAGGGACACAGTTGAATAATACAGAAAGTTTGTAACTTGTAAATTATTCTGCTTCAGAAGAATGCCATGTTTTAAAAATAAGTGTGGTCTTAATAACCAAAAACAAAATGTGAGCCTCAGCTGTTTTTGAAATAAAAAGTTGAAGAAACTTAATCGTTTGTATTCCCACTACTTTAATACTCCACAGAAGTTTTCAGACCTCAGAAAAGTACTCTGTTAGTTTTTATCTAAACCAATAATGACAGAGGTCACAGCACAGACTTTTAAGCTGTTAATGAGTATGAAGTAGTCAGTACTTCCTAACAAATTGTTTACTGCTTGCAGTCTCAAAGCCTTCAGCAGTATTACTTGCTTTAAAAACTGTTCAAGAGGAAAGCCTATCCTTTCAGTGATCCTGTTACCAGTTAACTCTAGGTTAAGTGTATCTTATAAAGTTAGAAGTGTTTTGAAAACCTGGGGAACAGTGTGTTTAACAGAATTCACAGTATTCTAAGTATGTAAGTGAATCTATTTTCATCAAATCACAAGAGAACCTGTGTCTAAATGCCAGGTTTTCCTTAGGCATTAGTGGTTGAGAACTTATGAAAAGGTAGGTGAATTCTAAAACCTTCAGTTCTTTACTTAATAACTGGCCCAAGGGGCATTATAATCTTTCTAAGCATTATATGTAATTGTTAGATTATAAAGCTTCATGAGGACAGATGTTGGAACTGTTCTTTTCCACTAAATCCCCAGAACCTCTCAGAGTAGCCTCACATATAAAGGACCCAATAATTTAGTAAAAAAAATTCTCTTTTAGAAGAGTCCTTAGAATTAATTTTAACTTACATTTTCAAAAGTCACAATCTCATGAGTAGTTCTGACTTTATAACATGAAGATGAGTTCGTTGAGGTTAGAAACAGAGGAAATTAATATTACTCTTTTGTTTTCTTTTTACTTCTAGAATATCTTTTCAGTTCTGTGCATCATTAAGTAAGGTGATATGGTACAAAGTACTTAGAGTAGCATGGAACCATAAACTTAGCGGATGAACACTTTATGGATGATCCACAGAGGTTAAAGATTAAGATGCTGGAGAATGAACTATTCAAGGAAAAAAAGTGGTTTGGTTTTGGTTTTTTAGAGAGGATTTGATGTCTTCAGACACCACTGGTTACCGTTTGGCTCCTTACCTTAGTACAAGGTAGTAAATCCAATTTTAGCTGACTTGTATTGAATTACCCTGAGTAAAAATGAGATCAATTCAAACATCAAAGTAAAGCGGAATGAGAAAAAAGGTAAACTTTTAGTATAGCAGATTAGAAACCTTAAGAAGACAGAAGGGTCACATACATTAATAACAATGAAATGTGACAGAGAAGAGACCACGTATCTTAGAGAAAACCAATGAATAATTCCAAACGTCCGGGCGTATTCATCACAGGTGCAGATTCTCCACATCTATAAAAATTCTTAATAATCATAACAAATGGCCCTGTCAAGGAATTGTGTTTGTTAAGTCATTTTTAAGAAAACAGAAAAATGTATTTTGTATTAAGAGACTTCTTTATAAAGTATACTCTCACTCAGACAATAGATTCCTGCCCTTTATTAAAAAATAATAGATTAGCTCAGAGATTCAACTTTTTAAAACTATTGCAATATAGTTTGCCAAGAAATTGTATTATAAATAATACTAGTTGAGATAATTGAGAAAGTAGTACTTCAAAATATTAAATATGATAGGTTCCTTGTGGTGTTCACCAATATCACGAGACATAGTTACTTAGAGCAAGGCCATGGGGTGATGTAAATCCAACCCTAGCTTTTAAAATTATTTTTCTCGCTTCTCATCAAGTCTGAGTCCTTTTCTTACCTCAGTGTAGCAAAACATGTTTTCCAGTGTAACTTCCTTGGAAACATTTGCATTTGTTTCTTTGTGAAGTCTTACTAAACTCTTTTGCAAGGATGACTTTAATCAGAACCAGGAACTCAGTCTATTGACTCACCTGGGAGCCAGAAAACTGAGTGTGTCACAGTATCCTGCAAAGGTATAGAAAGATGGTATGCCACTGTCACTCATTCGTGTTTTGGAATCCCCTCTTGTTATTCAGGGAACACTACTCAGCAATTCTACAGAATAAATTTGAAGCTTAATTATCAGGTGCAGGATCTATGGGGGTGTATATTAGGCTTCTCCAGAGGAACAGAAGCATTAGAATATGGATGCGTAATGATAATGATAACGGTTTATTTTAAGGAATTGGTTTCCATGATTGTAGGGGTTATCAGATTTGGAATCTGCAAGGCAGGCTAGCAGGCTTCTCCTCGATGTATATACTAAATTACAAGGAGAATGAGTGGTGGTTTTGCCTCCTGACCTAGTCTTGGAGCAGCATAAGAGAACAGTCATTCATGAACCATTGTCCATATATTCGTGGCATCATTTCCTCTTCCCCCGTCAGACTGGACATGTCAGTGACATGCCTGTACCTTTCGTACTCTTAGAAGCCCCGTGTTTGCTCACTTCCCCGTTACCTTGACAAGCTCATCTTACTGTAGCTCTTGTAGAGATTGTCACAGGTTGCTGGCAATGTGTATACTTCAGTGTTTGTAATGTGTGCGACCCAGACATTTGCAGAGCCGCGCTGTCTTTTACAGGCTCAGGAACATCCTTCTGAGCAGAAGCAGTGTGTTTAGTTGGTGCAGTGACATACTAACCTTTTAAAAGATTTGAATAACAAAGACACCATTTAGACTTCCATGGTCCTAAGATTGTATTATGTTATCTTTAGTGAGAAGATTGAATCTATAATTTTTGCTTTTACCTCAGTAAGTATGAAATAGTATTTTACATTTTTTGCAGTTTTGCACCTGTTAATCAGTATTTTTATACCCTTTTGTGATTCCTAATGTGAGTTAATATTAATGGGTTTTTAGAGGTTTTGCTTTGTTTGTGGTGGGCAGTTTCTTTAGCATTTCCTTCATCTGTTCATATCATTTTCCCATCTTCGTTCTTAAATTTCTTCAATATGGTTTTAGTATTCTAATGTTATAAAATAACATTTTCCTCAGACTTTTATTGATTTTAATATTTTCCTCATTGTGTCTGTTTACATTTTTTCAAATCATTGTTTTGTTTGTGGTTTCTGCACTGAAAACCTTAGAGAATTATTGCAGACTTGCTTAACTTTGTGTACATACCTTATAGTTTTCTTTTATAACTTACTTTTCATAAAAATTTTTATGAAGTTTCGATATTATATGCGAAAGCTATTTACCTTGATGCAACTTTTTGAAATATGTTAGCTGTAATTAACAAAAAACTTCAACGAAATCTACAATTTATATATAAATTTCACCTACCATTGTGATTTTTCTTCATTTTTAAACAGTCTAATCAAAATGTTACTTATTTTAACTGAATTTTCAAATACTCATTTATATTTATGGTTTCAAAGAAGCAAGAGGCTTCAGAGTGATCTTAGTAACAAGTATGTACACATACACAAATACAAAACAAGTTTATGAGTGTCAGTCCTCATATCTGCCTTTAACCATACAAGTACATATTTTGAAATAGGCTTCTAAAATTTTTATTGGTTAGTAGAAAGTAAAAGGTTTTCTTAAGTATAGTGAGGTGGGCAGAATTGCAAATAGGCCTCCATTTTTGCTCCATACTTTTTCATCTTTTGTTTATTCAGTTAAACACTTATGGTGGGGGGTGGCACACTACTCTAGGTATTGCTGTGCATGGGTTATCTTTTTTTTTCTTTTTTTTTTTTTTTTGAGTAGGAAGAATTTATTGAGAAAAACAAAGCTGCTAAGATGGACAGAAGGGGACCTAGAAAGTGGGTTGTTCACCAATCCTGCTTCTCAATGATGTTTATTGAGAAAGGCCTTGAGGTGAGGCAGGTTCAGGATGGGACAGAACTGTAATCAGCTGATAAGATTACAAGTATGGTTGCTTAGGTAATATTGATTAAATGGGGATCAAATGGGGAAGCAGGTTCCTAGCAAGCACACAGGAGATGGACAAGGACTTCACTGAAAGGGGTTGGTTAAGGAATGCAGGGACTTTTAGCAGGTCATTAAGTTTAGCAATCAACTAATCTTCAAGTTAAACTTGATTGTCTTAAGATCAATTGATTGTTTAGGCAGGCCAAGTTGATTGTCCAGGTTGTCTAGGTTGATTGTCTAGAGAGATTGTCCAGGTGGGCCCAATCTAATCTCTCAAACCCTAAGAGAACTTTGTTCAGATACAGCAGAAGAGAAAGGAAACATGGATATTAGGGAGACTTGAAGCATAAAAAGCATTTGGCCTGCTGTTGTGAACTTTGAAAATGGAGAGGGCGGAGAGCTTAGGAATTGCAGATGCCATCAAGAAACAGAACTACTCCCAGTAACTATGAAGCAGGAACTTCAGTCACACATCCACATGGAAATGAATTTTGCTAATAATTTGAGTGAGGCTAGAAGTGGATTCTCTCCCATGGTTCCCATGTAAGAACCCAGGCCAGGTATTACTTAGATTTTAGCCTTACTATGTCCTAAATAGAATAGCAGCAAGACTGTCTGGACTTTAACCTGCAGAACTAGGTTTTAAAGCTAAATTTGTGGCAGTTTGTGGTGTAGCAGTAGAAAAGAAATACTATATATTGTTAACTTGTTTTCAAAGTGAAGCACTACATTGATAGTATATATTTATTATTCCGTAACAAATTTCATAGCATTTTATGTTTGGCTGTTTAAGTGTGTCCAAACTGCCACTTCTATGTTAGACATAGTAACTGTTATTACTGAATGTTTATGCTGCTTTCTTATTCAAACCATTTTAATCCTTTGTGAAATCATTTGCTGGCTTTGGGGAATTATTTAACTTCTTTAAGTCTCACTCTCCTCCTCTGTGAAATAGAGTATGTCCTTACACTTAAGAATTTTACATTGCTGCTGCAGTTTCCATTGTCATTTTTAAGTGATGATGGTAATCATAGCAACACAAAGAATGTTGTCAGTAAGATCAGGAATGTGGACATTCATGTGAAGCCATAGCAGATGTTTTCACTTCATTTTTTTGTATGTTTATATATGGAGATTCTGGATTATCCTTTTGGTTTTTTCAGATGTTTTGTTTAGAACCTGTATATCCTTTCCTTTCTCATGAAGCCTCCATTTCCTAACTCTAATCTCAGTGTTTCCCTGGGAAGTTGTGTATTATAGTCATAAATACTTGAAAAGGGAGTTTTGCCAGCAGAATAAATTTGAGAAAATATTAAATTTAAAAAAAAATTGAGTTTCTTTTACAACTAGATTTGTGGGTTGTCCTTCAAAAAGAGAAGATGTTTCTCACAATTGGTAACTTACTGACTACTGACTGAAGAGCATCTTGTGAGAGGACGTCTTGAAATGCACTTTGGAACAAACTTTTTTAGGTATATAATTCATTAGCTCCACAAGTTAGCACCTGCCTGTTTATTGTTAAAGCTTTTCAGATCTGGTGTGGTAGGCAGAATTTTCTTTTCTTCATCTACTTTGTGCATATTGTTTAGTCCTTAAGTAACCTTTGATCAACACACTTAGGCGCCATGCAGTAAATTTTTTTTTTTAACTAGCGAAATACCAAGGAGAAGCTGTCACACATGGTATTCATACCCAGTAATCTTTAGCCAGTGAAAATTTCAGAAATTTTTTATTTCATTCATAAAAGAAGTGGGATAATGTTTTAAAAAAACTAAGGGTTAATACTAAATAAATGAGGAATAAACCAAATCTCATCCACAATCAGAAATTTTCTAATTTAACTAACCTTCCTGCAGTTCCAGGAAGGAATGATTAAGACAAGAGACTAGGAAGAACTAATGATTTCTCTGTGATCCAGCCCTAAAAGATGACATGAGAAAATCTCATGACTGTTGTGAATCCAAGGAGTGACAGTGCTGTTCACATAATCTCAAAAGTGCATTTTTTTTGTTTGTTTTGTTTTTCACCCCTCAAAACGATTGGGAATAGAAATCTATTTTAAAGCATCAGAGATAATTAAAAAAGGTGAGGTCATTGATTTCTCAGTATGTTAACCACAGAATATTTTGTTCAGGGGAACTTTCTTTGGAAAACCCACCATGTGAATGAAGCAAAGACCTTGCTATCTGGTCGAAGGGTGTTTGTAGCCTTCCAGTATTTCCTACATCTGCTTTTGCTGGCCCTTGCACAGACTCTAGAGAATACTTCCCCAGCTCTGTAGAATACACTGAAAATACCACTGTTTCAAACTGCATGGTTGGATAAATATTGCGAGGCTTTTTTAAGGAATGAGTGAAAAATTTTACTTAGAGTTTACAGTTTTTGTTAACATGTCTTGATTAGTTTGAAATGCTGATGTCGACACAGGCAGCATGCCAGACCAGAACTTATGTAGGAAATACAATCCTGCATTTCCTTATTAAGTTGTTTAACCAGCAGGGTGAGAATTGAGGTGGAGAAAATAAAGAAATATGATCTTATACTATAACTGTTTTGGAAAAGAGAACAAAAGACAATATTGAATTAAAAACAGGGTAGGAAATTTAAGTGAAAAGTTTTAATTTAGCAAACTTATACATCTTTACATATACCAAGGTTTCACACTTAAGATTTTTCCATAGTGTAAAGTAAACATTGTCAAATTGAAGTTACAGAAATGATAAATTCTGAAGTTATAAAAATGTTTTAAGTAATACAGTTTGCTTGTTTGTTTTGGTTTTTGCTGTGTGAAGGATAAAACCCTGGGTGTTGCCCATGTTAGACAAGTGCTCTAGCCCTGGCCTGCATCCTCAGCCCTAAACAATGCAGTTTACACATTCTTGGCATCTACAGAGCTAAAAGTGAAAATTTACTGGTGTGTCATAAACATTTCAAAAAAGTATTAAAACATAGAGGCAGCATAACCAAAGAAACTTTTTAGCTAAGCTTTGTTATCCAGTGTTTTAACACGTTGTAGTATGTAAATGAAGAAAGGTAGAGCAGATGTCCTGAAAAGCGAAACCAATCTAATAAGTATTTTGGTTTGCGTTTTCTGTCAATTTCTTTTTTGCATTTTCTCTCTTTTTATTGGCTATTTTGTTTTTAAAATGGCCCCAAGTGTGGTGTTGAAGTCTAGTGTTCCCTCCAGGCATAAGATACAGTTGTACTGACCATGAGTTCAATGTTAATGTGTCAACAGTATGTACTAAATAAAACGACTTTGAGCAGAAAAATACACATAAATCCAGGGTATGTGTTGATATGTTGATGAAATGTTGTGGCCAGAAGCCTAGCCATATATTTGTTCTAGAAACCATGATTTTCAGTGTTTTAAAGTAACTTTATAGCATGTAACTACCACAAATAGTAAGAATTGACTGTGTATACACATATGTAAAACAAATCCTTCAAATTACGAAAAAATAATATATCAGAACAAAAATAAGTTCCTTCCCAAGGATACAAGTTTGATTTAATGCTATAAAATTTATGAACATACTCTAATATAAACATATTAAGGAAAAGTCCTATTTCAGTAGAAGCATAGAATGAGTTTGATAAAATTCAACATTGACATATGTTAAACAAGCAGACAAAAAACTCTAGTTAAGCGTAAAAGAAAATACTTTACCTTTATCATATATAGTATTGTGTACAAAACCGATGACAGTCATTATATTTAACGCTGAAATATTAAACATGCCCTCTAAAATTGCTACAGCAGTGCCCGCTTGTTCACTTCTGTTTAGTATTTTATGAAAAGCCCTTGGTAGAGAGTGAAGCAAAAGTTAGATGGCTGGGTGGATAGAAAGGAAAGGAAGAAATGCAGATGTCAGTTCTCACAGATCATACTACCTGTGTGTCTCCTTTCAGAGTACCAAAAATGATAAGCACTTGAGACAAAAGAACTTAGTAAAGTTACTAGATATAAAAATCAAAATACAAAAATCAATTGCATTTCTGCAACCAGCAATAAAAACTGAAATTGAAAAGATAACATTAGTATGAAAAACTATGAAATACCAAGGAATATGTATATAACAATAAATATTTGAGACCTAGAACTATTTGCACCCAGTTAAACTAAGTGAAGAACTATCTTATATCCTTGAATTTAAAAACTTAATATAGTAAAGGTAAAAATTCTCCTCAGAGCATCTTTAGGTTTAGTAACACACTAGCCAAAGTTCCAGTGGGATGTGTAAAGAAAGACGGGTAGTGCTCCATAGCAACATCAGTTAATTATAGAGGCACAGACATCTCACAAACATAATAGAAGCCGGGCGTGGTAGCGCACACCTTTAATCCCAGCACTATGGAGGCTGAGGTAGGAGAAGCGTTGTGAGTTTGAGGCCGGCTTGGGCTACAACATGAGTGCAAGGCTGGCCTGAACTACACAGTGCAACCCTGCCTCAAAAAAACCAGGGCTGGGAGTTTGGCTCAGTGACTTAAGCGCCTGACAGGTGCGACGTTGTGAGTTCAATCCCCGGTGCTGCCAAAAAAAAAAAAGTAGGTAACAGTCACACAAACAAACGTGTACTGTCAAATCAAACTATATTATTTAGCTGTTCTGTCTTAGACAGCTAAAACTATTCAAGGATGTCAAAGGAAAGATTATTACTAAAATCAAGTAATGGATATCATTATGAAAAGGGCTGAGGAGTGTCATCAGGGAGAGTCTAGGGTATGGGCAATATTTTATTTCTTGACCTGGATGGTAATTACATGAGTATTCGCTAAGTGACTGTTTTTTAAACTGTGTATCTGTGTTCTGTGCAAATAAATGCACTGAATCAAAGTTCAAAGTAGTTGAAGTAAATAAGAACTGATAAATTACTAAACTAACCTGATGATATTGTTAAGTTATTGGTGTTGGTACCATACTGTTGAATTAACTTGGATAATTTTGAATACTTCACTAGATAGAAAATTTGAAAGCCTTTTTAAAAGACTGTCAGAAATTTGCTACTAAAGTTTACTAAAATGTATTATAGAATTTAATATGAGCCAAGTTCTACTTTTACTATGATCAGGAAGATCATTAGTGGATGAATCACAAACGATTTCATTCATAACATGATAATAGTGGCTGTGAACAGTTACATGTACCAGGCATTGGATCAAGCATTAAATTTGTTATCTCTTTTACTCCTGGAGAAACTTATGTGGGTACCATCATTATTCTCTATTACATGTCAGTGATAGAATCAAGTTTGATCTCAGTTTCTCTGAGTTCAGATCCCTAAGTAAACTTTGAATGATGGTGTAGTAGTATAGATAGTATTACATACATTGTAGATTCTCATTTGCTCTACCTGGGTAATATCTGTGATTCCGTATTGCATAAATTAAACAACAGTGCCAGCTATATGCCAGCCATTTTTCTGACCCCTATCTACTGTATCTTTGTCTCAGATTTAGCAACTTGTAACATATGCCATAGTGGTTCACTGGCCTCTTTATTCTGTGGAACAATTATATTGTGATATTTTTAAGAACCACCAAATTTAGTTCAACTTTACAATAATAATCTCCTTTAAGACTGGCTACAGTATAGAAAATACCTTGAGTTCCAGAGCAGTCCTTTTCACTGGGAGAGTTTCTAGCCATTTGCAAAATCTCATATTCCTCTGGGTAACCTAGCCAGAATTAGTTATTTTTACATAGAAAATCAAGGCACACTTTCGTGAAATTATAATTTTGGAGAAATACTATTTTACCCTCGTAACCTCATCAGATAAGTTCTTAAAATTATATTTTACTGGCAAAATCTTCTTTAATTGGTTCATTTTATTTTTGTGGTACTATACAGTGTTTGTACTATTTGAGTTAGTTTCTTTATAGTTGGTCAAAATGAAATGATCATGGTGGTAATTTCTTTCTTTCCTTCTCTCTCTTTTCTGCACCAGGGATCGAACTCACAACCTCGCGCCTGCCAGACAGGCGCTTAAGCCACTGAGCCAAACTTCCAGCCCTAGTTTTTTGAGGCAGGGTCACACTGTGTAGCTCAGACTGGCCTTGCGCTCCCATTGTAGCCCAGGCCGGCCTCGACCTCACAGCCCTCCACCTACCTCAGCCTCCCGAGTGCTGGGATTAAAGGCGTGCGCCACCATGCCCAGCTATGGTGGTAATTTCTATAAAATGTTGGTACATTACCAGTTCTTGGTTAAAAATGTAAACCCTATTTATTACATTTGTTCTCTAAGAAAAAAATCTTTGGATTGTATCATCTTTCCAGGAAGCTAGTATACTGCCTGTAGTTTCACACGCCTCTAAAGTAGTACATCTGCTGAGGTACAGAGCGAGAAGCTGAGCAGGTTCTCTGCTCAGTAGTCTTCAAAGAAACATGGTGTTTTTTCTACTGAATTATTAACATTCTCTTTATTTTTTTAATGTGTGTTCATAAATTATAAAATTATATCAACATGAATTAAAAGGTTATGAGTAAAGTTGATACAGTATTATTATTGTTGCTTTACTGTCTGAACATTTGTATTAAAGGTTTGTGACCAACAAAATCCTTCATCCTTATTATAGGTCCATATGTAGTTTCATTTTGATGAATTCACTACTTTTTCCTAGAGCTTTTGAAAATGAGAAAAACTTGCATACAATGAGGAATTTCCTAACTTATAAAATACTATTCTTGCCAGGCAGATGGGCGAGACAGCTACTGAGAGGATAAGGCTGGAGGATTGTGAGTTCAGGCCCATTTTGGGCAACAGACTTGAGAGTCCACTCTCAAAAAATACTCTTCTATGCATGCTATTTTCTTTGGTCATTTTTAAGTCATTGAGACAAAGTAGACTGCAAAGGCATTGTTATACGGACTACTGAGAACTGTATGTGAATGCATTTTTTTCCTCTATAAAGACAACTCTCAAAGTGATGATGTGGATATGAGACTCTCTCAGAGTCTCTGCTGGTAGAAAAACTATTTTCAAAACAATGACGTGTCATTTGCCCTTTTACTTACATTCTTTCATGAGTGTATAGTAGGATTTTCCAGAGACTGCATGGGAAGTGGTGTTGCAACAATTTAAATGCATAGGAGACATTACAATCCGCTGGTTTTTGTTTTTTGTGCAGTGCTGGGGATCAAACTCAGGGCCTCACACACACTAGGCAAGTGCTCTACTTGTGAGTTAAAAATTCCCAGTCCTAGAACCCACTGATCTGTTTTGACAGCTGTTCAAGAGACATCAAAAATATAAAACAAGGCATCACTTTTTATAACCCTTTTAAAACTTCAGTATTTTTCATTTAAAAATTAATTTATAGTGGCATGTAATTGATTTGTTTTATAAATAATGTTTTTAACTTCAAATATGGTAATTAATAGATATAATTGATGTAAGTGAAAAAAAATCTTTGGAGCCCTCATCCAGAAACCAAAATGTTAAAGTATCAGTAATCTTTATGATCTCTTTTATTTTCAGATATTCGATTTTTTTGTACTTTGTTTATCTCTTATAATGTGAAGTATCTGCTTTTAGGTTGCTACAAGCCTCAGGAAAGATCAGATTACTTGATGTTGGCAGCTGCTTTAACCCATTTTTGAAGTTTGAAGAATTTCTAACTGTCGGCATAGACATTGTACCTGCTGTGGAGGTATGTATAATTTTATTTTCAGATATGAATATTTTACACATATATTTACAAAGGAAAAGCACTGTCTCCACATTCCTAAAATAGCACATATATTTTTCTTATGTATCAAGTGATGAGATTATTTTTGTTCAAAATTATATCTTCTGTGAAATATTTGAGCATTTAGTTAACCAATATTTGTTTTTATTTCTTGTTTTTATCTAAATATTCATATTCTAAAACAGTGTTATGGTAATATCATTTCAGTCAAAAAACATAAGTAGATCCCAGAGATTTCTAGATATCTGTAGTATTTATGCTTTGCATTTTGTTTGGTTGGGTTTATTTTTTCAGTGCATATCTCAAATTTACTGTATCGTAGAGCATCATTATAGAATGATGAAAAGAAGCAAAGACATCAGAGTCAGCCAAAGTTCACTGAATTTGTGTTTGGTTCAATAGAACTACTTACCTTTATGTAGACAGATTTATCAACTTTTACTGGAGAGTTATGAGAATAACACTTGGCCTAGCACAGTTCTAGTCCTCAATAAATGGTACACTATTCATCCCTTACAGAACATTCCAGTGAGTCATTTATTATGACAGTGTTGCTTCAATTTAGTGAAGTAGGATAGTCCATTTATCAGCTTAAACTTTGTTTTCTTAATCAAATGATGCCAGTTTTTGTTAAAGGTGGGTTTTTTGAAGTTAGATGACTTCAGGGTGGGTAATTTATTTATTTGTATTGGAAAATAATTATATTTTTCCTAAGTAAACTCATACTGTTTGACTCTTTATATAGCTCCAGATGTTTAAAAAATATATATACATATATATATATATATATATATATGTATATATATATAATGCTTTTATTTTTCTAGTGCTGAGGATCAAACCCAGAGCCTTACACATGCTTGAAAAGCACTCTACCACTGGGTCACACAATTCCAGCATACCCTGTATTTGTAATGTTACAACTTGGGCTAGAAATTTTTCCCCTACTGTTACGTTCTTAGCACCTAGAACAGTGATTGGCATGTTAAATACTTGCTAAGTAAAAGAATAGTATCTTACTTTCAAAGTAGGTTTGAATCTCTCCACCCATATTTTCTAGTCTCCGTTTTCTTTTCTGTAAATAGGATTAATAATGAATCATATTTCATAGGATGTTGTATGCCTGTTATGTACTGAGTGCTGAATGTTTGCTGTTATTATTGAAAAGTTTCTGCATGAAGGTTCAACTTTGAGCTGAACCTTTGTTCTTTGATTTTTGTTTTTTGTTTTTTTGTGGTACTGGGGATTGAATTCACGACCTTGTGTTTGCCAGGCAGGCGCTTACACCGCTGAGCTAAATCCCCGGCCCCTATGTTTCATTTTGATGAACTTAACTGTGAATCTGTCAGAGTAACACTAAGGAGTAAGAACTAAAACCATTACTGTTATCTTTATTTCCTAAAGCTGAGTATTTGCTCTACAGTAAAACAACTGTTCTTAGCTTATTGCTGCAGAGAATTCTTAGGACATCAGGAGCTATAGTTATAAAGTGCAAGGGGCTTTGTGCATGGAGTCTCTCGCCCTTCAAGACATACATTGGAGATATCTTTAGGAACTGCAGAGACATAATAACCATTTGTTCTGAAGCTCAGGTTTGGATACTGTTTTTAAAATACTTAATTTGTTTATAGGTAAGGCTGTAAACTTTGAATTGTCTAGTCATTAGGGAAAGCAAAAGAACTGTTGCATGTAAATTCACTGTTAAAATCAGACTTTAATAGTTGCAGAACCCTGTGAGTAATTTGAAAACAAAATGAAAAAACTTACTATTCTATCCAATATGGGGTAACAGAGGCCACATGTATTCACTTTATACCTACCTATTGCAACCAAAAGTACACAAAAATATATGAAACAATTTACATCACATTGGACATTAGGTAATAAAGGACAGTGATCCTTAGCAATGGAAGGTGAATAATATGTGCCCTGAAGTTTACTAGAATATTGCCTTGTGAGTGTATCCAAGTGTGACACAGACAAGAGGAACCCAAGTAGAGCCCATCTGACTCCCTGAACTGTGGAGATGGAGTGGATCTCTGAGAGTTGCAGGAGTTAAGACAGCTTGAGTTTATAGGACCAGGTACCAAAAATGAAAAAGCTGCACAGAGGGAAACCCCAAAAGCCTGCAAAAAGTCCCCTTTTGAATAGTGATCAGCAAATATGTATCCAAAAACTGCATGAGAGTGGAGAAAAATACCCAAGCCTGTCTTCTACAGTATATAATATGAGATGCATATTTCATGAGATTAACCCATCCTAGATTTTGTATAAGACATGGCAATAGAAAATATGCGAAGTAAAACACAGCAAGCAAATAGAAGCATAATTAGTCTCCCAAAAAGGGAGGAGATTAAAGAAACAACTGCCAAAATTTTTCCAGATTTGATGAAAGCTATAAGTCTGCAAATCCAAAAGGTTCAACAAACCCAATCACAGAAAATTACAAGGGCATCATAATAAAATTTCTAAAATTACTCATTGTCTTAAAAGTAGTCATAATTTTCTTTAAAAGCCATTTTAAAGCCCTGAGAGAGAAAAAAACTTTTGACAACCCGAATTCTATACCCAACAAAATATCTTTCAAATATTCAGTTGAAATTAAGTTTCTTTCAGACACACCAAAACTGAAGAAATTCACCATAGATTTATATTACAAGAAATGTTGAGAAAGAAGCACTTTAGCCAGATAGAACTATACTATAGATCTACATGAAAGAAATAAGAGTACTGAAAGTGATAACTACTTGGGTAAAAAACATTAGATTTTCTTTTGTTATTTATAATATTTTAGAAGATAATTGACCATTGTTACAGGTTGACTTGTGTCCCCATAAAGAAGATGCATTGGAGTCCTAACCCCTAGTACGTGATTCTGTTTGAAGATAGGTGCTCTACAGTGGGAGTCAAGTTAAAGAGTCATTAGGGTAGACCCTAGTCCAGATGACTGTGGTATCCAATAAAAAGGAGAAGTTTTGAATTAGAAAGAAGCACACAGGAAGAACATCATGTGAAGATGACAGCACAGGTCAGAGAGATGCATTTACAAGCTGAGGAACAATAAGGATGGTCAATAACTTACTAGAAGTGAGGCAAAAAGGCATAGAACAGATTCTCCTTCATACCTAACAGAACGAAGCAACTCTGCAGATCTTAATCTTGGACTTCTAGCCTCCAGAACTGTGAGAAAATAGTTATATACATTTCTGTTGTTTGAACCAGCCAACTCATTGTACCTTTGTTACAGTAACTTTATCAACCATGTAAACAAAAATGATAGTATAGAGAGCATTTAATAATATTATTATATAAACTGTATGCCAGTAGTACCACAAACAATGGAATGAGAGAAATAGAATGTAGTATTTTAGAGTTCTTATTCTGTATATGAAGTAATAGCGTATCATCTGAAGGTAGACTATTGAGTTAAAGATGTATACTATAAATCCTGAGGCAAGCACTGAAATAGTCGTTGCTAGCCAACAAAGTAGATTAAAATGAAACAATAAAAAATTCAACTAATGCAAAAATGATAAAGAGGAGACTGAACAATGAACAAGTGAAAGATTATAGATTACATCTGATTATACAGATTATAGATTTTATCTGTATGTCATTACTTGCAGATGCCCCAATTAAAAGGCAGAGATTGAGAAAAAAATAAAAGCCTTTTACCCTGATAAAGAGGATAAGAAAAGCATTTCATTTACAAATATGCATATAGGTTGAAAGCAAGAAGATGGGAGAAAAGAAAGCTGGTGTAGCTATATTAAAATGAAAATGGTTTAAGAGCAAAGACTATTAGCTCAAGATAAAGGTGGGCATTCCATAATGATAAGAGGGTCTAGAACATCAGTCAAACAAAACTCACAATGGAGACTAGAACTTTTTTTTAACATTTTTTTTGCCGCTGTAACAACACCACAGACTGAGTAAACTATAAACAATAAAACTCTATTTGGTTCATTCTAAAGGCTGAGAAGTCCAAAATCAAAGAGCCACATCTGCTGTGTCCTTGCTGCCATCAGAACACAGTGGAAGTACAGAGAAGCACATGCATGACAGAAGGAGGGTGGGGTCACTCCCTCAAGAATTCACTTTCTTCCATAGTGATAGCATTTATCATCCCTAAAAGATTCCAATGCTTAATATTATTACAGCTAAAAATTTCAACATGAATTTTTTTAAAGGACATTCAGATAAGAACAGAAATCAAGAGAAAAACATAAATCATTATGTGTAGGGTGCACTAAAGTCCTGAAAGTAATGCTAAGGTCAAAATTTACGGCACTAAACACCATTACTAGAAAATAAGAAAAATCTTAATAATATAAACTTTTCCATAACTTTTTGGGTAAGACACATTAAACTTTTTTAGGAAGACACATTAAATCTAAAATAAGAGAAAATAATAAAGAACAAAACCAAAATCAAGAGGAATAGAAAATGTTCATAAAAACAGGAGGAAAATTGATGAAAGGAAAAGCTAGCTCTTGAAAAGTTTCACAGTATTAAAAACCTCAAGCCAGACTGACCACGAAATAAGAAGAAGGAATTAACATCATTACAGATTTTACAAATATTAAAAAGATAATATTGTGAATAACTTTGTGCAATAAATTCGACAATTTAAATAAGAGGGGCAGATTGCTTGAAAGACATATACCACTCCGGCTGCCACTCAAGATACCATTCTTCTATTTTGGAGAAACACATACCTGAATGGTCCTAAATCTTTTGAAGAAATTTGAAATTACAGTTAAAAACATTCCCACAAAGAATATAGCAGGAACAAAGGAATTCACTGTTAAAATCTCCTAACTAATTAAGAAGGAAATAGTACCACTGATATACTCTTCCATAAAATTGAAATAGGTGAAATACTTCTCAAGCCCTTCTGTGAGGCTATAGTATAGTCTTAAAACCAGATAAAGGCAGCACAGGAAAACTACAGACCAGTATCTTTCATGAAAGTAGGTGGAAATATCCTAAAAGAATTTTACCAAGTTGCAGTCATTATTTTTAAAAAGGATACTTACTATATTATGGTCAACTCTGGTTTATTCCAGGGGTGCAAGATTGGGTTAATGTTCAAAAAACAGTTTCTTCACTGTGTTAGGGCACAAAAAGAAAAGGTCATGTGTCATTTCAGTAGGCACAGAAAAAAAATTGACAAAATTAATGTTATTTCCTAACAAAAATTCTCAGTAGAAAGTGAAGGGAATTTCCTCAGTGTGATAAAAGAGATCTGAAAAACCTACAGCTGCTATCATTCTTTAATAGTTGAAGAAGAATGATTTTTCATAAGAACACTAACTAGAACAAAATAAGTTGCCTTTCACTTCTGTTCAGCATTTCAGCAGAGCAATTAAAAAGCAAAGAAATTCATATTGAAAATGAAGAAGTGAGCCTGGCGTGGTGGCGCACACCTTTAATCCCAGCACTCAGGAGGCTGAGATGGGAGGAGTGTTGTGAGTTCTAGGCTGGCTTGGGCTACAATGTGAGCACAATGCCGGCCTGAGCTACATAGTGCAACCCTGTCTCAAAAAACTAGGGCCAGGAGTTTGGCTCAGGGGCTTAAGTGCCTGACAGTGCAAGGTTGTGAGTTCAATCCTTGGTGCCACAAAAAAATAAATAAATAAATAAATAATAAAGAAAAGAAAATGAAGAGGTGAAACTGTTATTCACAGATGACATTTATTATCTGTGAATTACTTTATGGAATCTCAAAGTAGCTACTAGAACTAATAAGCTTGTTTTAGCAGGATTGCTAAGATATAAAAGGTTGGTATGCAGAAATCAGTTGAGGTGTACACACTAGGAGAAGTTGGAATTAACAGCACCATGTACAATATCATCAAAAATATGAACTGTTTCTTATGGGAATATATATTTATGTGAAATATACATTTCATATAAGTGACGTGTGGAAAAATGTACAGACTGAAAACTACTAATTGAGAGAAATAAAAAATATCTGATAATGTATACTGTATTTATTGGTGGAGAAACAGTATTCACCACATGTCAATTTTCCCCAATTAATCTGTAGATTTGATATAATCCTGATAAAAGCCCTAGTCATTTTTTTTAGAAATTTGAAAACTTTCTCTCAAATTTGCATGGAAATTTCAGAGAACCGAACAAAACTCAACTTTGAAAAAGGGCAGTGTTGAAGAGTAATACTACTTGATTTCAAAATTTATTATAAAAGTACAATAATTAAGACAGTGATGGAGCCGGCTTGGACTACAATGTGAGCAAGACCAGCCTGAACTACATAGTATGACCCTGCCTCAAAAAAAAAAAAAAAAAAAAAAAAAAAAAAAAAAAAAAAAAAAAAAAAAAAAAAAAAAAAAAAAAAAAAAAAAAAAAAAAAAAAAAAAAAAGGGCCAGGAGTTTGACTCAGTGGCTTAAGTGCCTGCCTGGCAGGCACGAGGTTATCTGGCAAGTGTAAGGTTGTGAGTTCGATCCCTGGTACCGAAAAAAAAAAAAAAAAAAAAAAAAAAAAAAAAAAAAAAAAAAAAAAAAAAAAAAAAAAAAAAAAAAAAAAAAAAAAAAAAACACAGTAATTGATGTGACTGATGTCAGGATAATTAATGAAATGTAATGGAGGCCCACATATAATATGGCCCATAGTACAGACTAGATTTTCAACAAAAGGATAGTTTTTTCAACAAATAGTATTAAAACAGTTGGATATCCACATATAAAAGAAAAGAATGTCAGACCCTACCTCATACCATATACAAAAATGAACTCAAATGAAGCATAGACTAAATGGAAACCCTAATATAATAATTTATAGGAGAAACTACTAAGGAAAATCTTTGTGACTTTGAGATAAGAAAAGGTTTCTTTGACATGGCTTGAAAAGTAAGATCAAGGAAAGAACAAATTGATAAACTGGTATTGGCCAAAATGTAAAACATGGACTTTTCAGTAGATACTGTTAAGAGAATGAAAAGACAAGAAACATCATAGAATATTTACATGTTGTTATGGTTTGTGTCTAGATGTCACCCAGAGACTCATGCAGTCACAGGTGGGGCTTTTTCACAGGTGGCTGGATCTAGAGTATGTGATGCTGGAACTGGTTTGGGGTCCAGTGCTGGCTCAAAGGTGCAAGGATTAAGGGTGTGAGTGCTTACCCACCCTAAGTAGTCTGGATAAGATAAGAGGGAAACCGGGCATGGTGGCGCACGCCTTTAATCCCAGCACTCGGGAGGCTGAGGTAGGAGGAGCGTTGTGAGTTCGAGGCCTGCTTGGGCTACAACACTAGTGCAAGGCCAGCCTGAGCTACATAGTGCGACCCTGCCTCAAAAAACCAGGGCTGGGAGTTTGGTTCAGTGGCTTAAGCACCTACCCCGGCAGGTGTGAAGTTGTGAGTTCAATCCCCGGTACCGCAAAAAAAAAAAAAAAAAAGATGGGCAGAAAGATGCTGTTAAAAGTCCCTTGTAGCTTTGCTACCTCCTGCCCACTGTGAACTGGTTTTCCTCTGTGATTCCTATCTGCCATGCCAACCTGCCTTGGAACCGGCCACTTATGAACTGAAACTTCAACAAACTGTGAGCTAAATAAGCCTTTCCTACTTCAACTTTGGATGACTCAGCAATAAGAAAAATAACTAAGATACATGTCATACATGTGAAAAAGACTTGTATCTAGAGTATATAGAGAACACTCAGAATTCCACAGTAAGAAAATAAGTTTTAGAAATTTAAAATAATCCATCTGTTTTTAAGTGGGCAAAAGATTTGAACAGACTTAAATGTCTTCTTTCCAAAGAAGATAACTAGATGGCAAATGAGTGCATGAACAGAAAATAATCATCATTACTCATTAATGAAATACAAATTAAAACCACAGTATACCACTGTGTATCTATTATAATTAATAGAATTAAAAAGACTGTCTCTCCCAGGAGTTGGTGAGGATTTGAAAGAACTGCAGCTTTGCATACTTGAGGTGGGAATGTGGAAACTATGCAGTCACTTTTAAAAGTTGAGGCATTTCTTTAAAAGTTAAATATACACTTACCGTTGATCCAGCTATCCATTCTGTGGATATTTATCTGAGATAAATGAATGACTTGTCCATTCAAAACTTGAAGACTATTCATCATATCATGAGTATTCATAATATCTAATAGCCAAAAATGAGAACCAACCCAAATATACATAAATAAGTATACGGAAAATCACCTTGATAAAATGGAACACCACTCAGCAATAAAGAATAACATATTATTAATACCTGCAAAAAAATTATGAATTTCAAAATGATTGGTCTAAATGAAAGAAGACAGGCAAAATAAATATACATCCTGTATTATTCCATTTATATAAAATTTTAGGAAATACAAACTATAGTAATAGAAGGTACATGAATGTTGTCTGGTGGCCAGGGAAGAGTAGAGAGTGTGGAAGGGAAAATGTGAGGACTGTTGGTTTTATTATTTATTTGATGTGGCAGTGGTTTCACGTGTATGAAAGTTGAGATTTATCAAAGTATACACTTTAAATGTGCTTTTGTGTCAGTTGTGTTTCAATAAAGCTATCTTTAAGGAAAAATAAGCAAAGGAAAGAAGAAAAAGCATTTTTCCTGGCAATAGAAAATTATGTATCACTTTCCCTAGTAGATAGTCTACCTACCAACATGAGCAAAAGTATCAGTACATATCACTATTAATAAATGTTGCTTTGTAACAAAGTTAACAGATTTTTAGCTAACTTTAAAAATGGTTTCTCTGTTAGCTTCCCCTCACTGTTAACAAAATATTTGAGATAATCAATCTAGAAAAGGTTTATTTTGGTTCACTTTTAGTGGTTTCAGTTCACAACTGATGGGCATCTTTGGGCCTGTGCAAGGCAATACACCATGGGAAGAGTGCATGACAGAGTAGACCTAGTCAAAAGAGGTAAAGGGGGCAGGTCCCACAGTTCCCTTCCAGGACACACCTCGGAGACAAAAGCCTCTCACCAGGCCCCACGTCTCAAGAGGACCACTGCGGGAATTAGCCTTTACCACTCTCACCAAGAGGGAGCACTTAGCACCCAAACTGTCTTACTTCTTTACTCATTATTCTTTTAGTTTTAATATTTAGCAAATTATGGAACGTTTATTCCTTTATTTGTAGTGGGTCATTTGATTCTGTTGATTAAATTTCATATATAGTTATTCAAACCAAGGATTAACTTTTTAATAGAATAAAAGAATTAATACTACTTTTTAAATGGTTAAGGTGTATAGCTAAAGAACATTTTTACAACCTTAAAAATTTTTGGCATCATTCTACTTGTACAAATTTTATAATGCCTCTTTGATTACCTTTTGATTTCTTTGATCATTGTATTTTCTATTTTTGTTTAAAAGTTATTTGTATATTAAGCTAATTCTAGTAATTTCAGAGTGAACGTCCATATGACTGAACTTAGAAATAAGTAATTCCTGTAAACCCTTACCCAAAGTTCAAATACAATTTTTCAAAATATATACTTAAAATTATTTCTAGGAGAAAGGCCCATAATCAATGCTGGGATTATATGGAAATGCTGTGAAATGTGAAATAGTAAAATCTATATATTAAGGTGTAGGTAATCTTGAAATTCTTAACATACCCTTTTTTGTTTCTGCAGAGCGTATATAAATGTGACTTCCTGAACTTACAACTTCAGCAGCCACTCCAGCTTGCACAGGATGCTATAGATGCTTTTTTGAAGCAGCTGAAAAACCCTATTGATTCTCTTCCTGGAGAACTTTTCCATGTGGTGGTTTTCTCTCTTCTCCTTTCCTATTTTCCATCACCCTACCAGCGATGGATTTGCTGCAAGAAAGCTCATGAATTACTAGTGTTAAATGGTTTATTACTTATCATCACACCTGATTCCTCTCATCAGAACCGTCATGCTATGATGATGAAAAGCTGGAAGATTGCTATAGAGTCCCTGGGCTTTAAACGCTTCAAGTATTCAAAATTTTCACATATGCATCTGATGGCATTTAGGAAAATCTCCCTAAAAACCACAAGTGACTTGGTTAGTAGGAACTACCCAGGGATGTTATATATTCCTCAAGATTTCAACAGTGTAGAAGATGAGGAATATTCTAACCCTTCCTGCTATGTTCGATCAGATATAGAAGATGAACAGCTGGCATATGGTTTCACAGAGCTCCCTGATGCTCCGTACGACTCAGATTCTGGAGAAAGTCAAGCCAGTTCTATTCCTTTCTATGAGCTAGAGGATCCCATATTACTTTTAAGTTAATATAAAAGCAGAAGGCCCTTTCAGTCCAGACTCCTAATTGCTTACACTAATTGGAAATACTAACATGAACTCAGTGCTTAAAACCTGGTTTGCATAGAAGAAATGCAAAGGTTTACAGAGTTTGCTATTTTTTTCTACTTCTGGATTTTAAAATTTATTCTTATATAGAAAGCTTAAAGTTTCATGCAGAGTGACTCCTGTCATAGCAGAAACCACTGTTACATTAGCATTTCACACTAAGATATAGAAAGGTACCTTTATTTCTCTTTAGTGCTATGTGAAAAATGAAGCATAATTTGCTATATATTTTTGTTTTCTTCAGTTGTTCATTGTTGACTTTAAACTATTGCAATGGGAAACTAAGAAAAGTAGAGAGCTGTAGACTGCACTTTGTTGACTCAAGTTGAATATGATACATAGATCGGTTTAGTTGTTTGTGATGCACTTATATTTTGTCTAACTAAATTGTTATCTAATACAGAAAGCTGTTTCTATTCAGTTTTGTCTGATGATTCAGTATTTCCTGAACTTTTTGGAACTGGTGATAAGTCTTCTTCCTTTTCTTCTTCTGTTGAACTCATTTGGCAGAATCAGACATTGGGGAAAATATTTCCCCCAGAGTATGTATTCTCATTTCCTTAGCACAGTACAAGAAACACCATTGCCAAAGTGGTATTTTCATAACTTTCTTATTGATCTGGGCCTTGGTGTTAAACATGTTTATCTGTGAGAGTTCACTTTTACTTTTTTAAAATTTAGGTTTCATTTACAAAATTTTCTATTTAAGTAAAGAACAATGTATAATACTCAATACTGACAGAAAACACCTTTGTGAAAGGGTTTGCACTTGTGAGAGAGTTTATGTTGTATTGAGACCAGCTTTGATAGGGTCCCCACCTTTCCACTAAGGAGGTGCTGCACTACAAGTTTGGAATTATATAGAAAAAGATGCTCAAAATCTCATAAAATGGATTTGACCTTGTGGTATCCTAATTTCTTTCTAAACCCTAGCAGAAAATTTTTCTTTGAATATATAAACCATTAGTTGGCTGTGGGAATTTTCCCTTTCCACATTGATAAATGCCTTTCTATGTTTCTGAATCAGAAGCAAATAATTAAGGAAAAATAAATGTCCAAACAAGACAAGTTTAAACTGCTAGAAACATTTAGTCCACATTGTCTTGTCAGCCAGCAATTGTCATGTATACTATCATTTTTAAGAGTGCCACTGTGTGGATTTTTTTTCAAGTGGTTATTACATTAAAATTACCTCATACTGAGGTTTTTGCACTGAAATATCACAGTTTCAGATTTCATGGTTAATGTGTGTGTGCGTGCGCACGTGTGTGTGTATGTATTTTTAAAGGAAACTTGCATTTTCAACAGTTGATCCTAAATTTCATAAACTGCACTTCCTTACTCTGGTAAAACTGATGTTTTTGTGCTTATTGTGAATCGCTGTAGTTAACTTTGAATGTCAGATTTTATTTAGAAATACAGAATTTATCCTTTAAGATACAAGTGGTTGAGTGTGTACCCAGTATTTCAAATGAAATTTCACATGCTAAATTAATGAAGGTAACAAGATTGTAATTAATATGAACAGAGTCAGTGACCAAATGCAGTAAATATTGGTTGCTCAAATATGCCATGAGTAACTTAAAATTTTTCATTTACTTTCAATAGCATACAATTCCTCAATAAGTGGAGTAGACTTTTTCTTGCAGTTAAGCACTACAGGATCGTGTCTTATTCCTCTATGAAAATGAAAACAAAATTTAAAAGTGGTATATTCACAATAATTCAGATTTGTGTTTTGGTAGTATTCCTTTTGCCAAACTGTTTTCTTTATTTGACTAATCTAATCCTAAAAGCAGAGAAAACAGTACACAAATGAAAGTGCATTGAAATTAAATGAAAACAGTAGTTTTGAAAGTTTGGTCTAAGTATGATCATTGAGACAGCCTTTATGTTACAGCTAAAATGTTGGTGCTATAAATTCTTCTGATTGTTTACAGATGCTGATTCTGCTTATGCTCTAAACTGTGCATGATGTATTTTAAGTAGTACTTTAAAGAAGAAAATCTTGTTATAAAACCTACTACCACTTAAATTTATTTGAATTTGTATCCTTTACTATAAATTCAGTTTACTCAAATTTGGTTCATGCAGGATTTAATCCAGTGCATATTCCACCAAAGCCAGTTCAGTGTATGTGTTAAAATATAGGCAGTCATTTTGGCTTTTGCCAGATCACATGTGTAATGACAAATGAACTTAATAGGGCCTTCTAATACTGTATGGGTACTCTTAAGAATGATTTCATTTGGATTTAAAAAAAAGTTAAGGGGCCTCCTGTCATATTCATGTTAATTTCTCCAAAATAATTTGGCGTTTCAAAAATAAATGATAATCATATGGTTGGGTCCTTCAGGATTGTGAATAGATGTTGTGGTTTTGCCATTGTTGCCAAGTGGTGGGAGGTAGTGTACCTGAAAATGTATGTTTGTGTTTGTTGTATTTTTTCACACTTTGTGAACAAAGCACATTTATTAAAAATTTTAAATTTTCTAGTATTCTTTGTTACTGAGTTTTGTGGTCTTCGATACACCAGTGTCTCACTAAACGATTTCAGAATTGAAAAGCAGCTTAGAATTTGAATGACTTTTAAAATTTCCCAGCTGAATCTCATCTAGTCAAATCTTCTAATAAATTCATTCACTGAGATCCAGAGAACACAAGGGATTTGCCCTATTATCATACTTTGTAATGCTGTTCATGGCAGAACCAGAAAAACAGCATAAATTCTAGTTCATTGTGTAACTATATGTAATTAACTTCAAGGAAATTGTAGTGTGATAACAGGCAGTATAGTTAAATGTATCTGTTCTCTTAGGGCAGCAGACAGTTTTCTTATGATACAAATTTAATTCATTGAACAAATATTTTTATTACTACATGTTTGCGGTACATAATGTTTACATTCCTGTGTGGAGTTGGTACATGTATGTAACACATCTTAATACCAAGGAATATTTCCATCACAATAATTTTATTCCCTTTATATAAAGTGAATTGCAGTGACTTCCATAATGATGAAAAAATTCATATTCATGATCCACAGTATACACAAATGCCCCCAAGAACATTAGTGTTGGCCTATACTACACAATACCCAGAGAACAAACATGCTACCATACCTAGCGATTTCATTAATCTTAAGGTCTGCTAAATGTTATAAAAGAAGTGCTGAGTTTTCTAAACCTTATTTGTGTCTTATTAGAAACATACGAAAGGCAAGGCAGGGGGCATCACAATCCCTGACTTGAAATTTTACTACAAAGCTACTTTGATAAAATCAGCATGGTATTGGCAAAAACAAAAACAACGACGACAAAAACAGACCCAGGGTTCAGAGGAAAAGAATAGAAGATGCAGACACAACTCCAAACACACTCAGCCACCTTATCTTTGGCAAGTGGCCAAACACATTCACTGGAAGAAAGCTTCTTTAATAAATGGTGCTGCAGAAGCTGGCTCTGCACACACCTAAGATTAAAATTGGACCCATATGTTTCACCATGCACTAACCTATATTCAAATGGAACAAAGATCTAAATATTAAAACAAACATTGAATCTGCTGGAAGATAGAGAAGATAAAACTCGGTGTGGCAAAGATTGAATAAAACCCTGATTGCACAAGAACTATCACAAAGATTGAACAACTGGGATCTCATCTTATTACAAAGCTTTTGCACAGCAAGAGAAACCACCAACAGAGTGAAGAGAGAACTCACAATGTAGGAAAAAATGTTTGCCAGCTTCCTCAGACATTTACTATGGAAAATATATAAAGAACTCAAAAAAATCAGACCTCTGTAATTTAAAGACCCAATCCAAAAATGGGCATCTGAGATGAATACATACTTCTCAGATGAAATACAGCAAATAAATAAATGAACAAATGTTCATCACTGGTCATTCCAGAGATGCAAATTTAAACAACAGTGAGATTCCATCTTACCCTAGAAAGAATGGCTATTATCAAGAAATAAACCAATAACAAATGATGGGAGGAGTTGTGGGGAAAAATGAACTCATCTGCACTGTTGGTGGGAGTGTAGGCTGGTGAAACCACTGTGGAAATCTGTGTGGAGGTTCCTCAAAAAACTACAATTAGCAGTCCCATTTGACCCAGCTATTTTCCTTCTGAGTGTCTTCTCAGAAAAATTAAGAACATCATACCACAGCAATATATGTGCATCCATATTTATAGCAGCACAATTTATAATAGCTAGAGCTTGGAAACAACCCAAACGCCCATCAACTGAGGATTAGATAAAACAAAATGTGGTATTTTTATACAATGGTGTATTAACCATAAAGGATAAACTGGGGACTTACGGTAATGGTTGCAGCTTAAGAGCATACTCATAAGTGAAATAAATGACATGCACATGTGTAAACATTGTCTTGTCTCCCTAGTGTGAGAAGCTGAAAGAGATCCAAAATGTACAATAAATATTGTAAACTGGGAAGAAGCTTCAAAAGGAAAGAGAAACTGGAATGGGAGAATGGAGAAAAGGAAGTGAAAAGCAAAAAAAAAAAAAAATATATATATATATATATACACACACACACATATATAGTCGTTAAGATAGTTACACTACTAATTTCTCTTAGTTCATTGAAAAGGTTTGTGCTAATATTGTTTGGACAATTAAACGTCAATATCTTGTCGAATTTAAAGATAACTACACAATGTATTAACTATTGGTACCCTCTTGTTTTGAAATTTTATTTTTTTCTCGTTAAAAAAATACACCAATAATTGGAAAGTTTTATTAACCTTAAACATTGGCTCCAGTGTACATTTCATGCTAAATTTTAGCTATGCCCTTGTCCTTTTTTTCAACAAAGAAGAATATAAACATGGTCATGGCCAATATTAATTTAGTTCTACGTGAAACTTAACACATCTGTGGATGAGAGTTTTGAGAAAAAATATCAAGAGACTATAAAGTCAGCAAAAACCCAATCATTGTTTCCAAATTGCCACAGGCCTTCTAGTAGGAAACCAATAATACCTGGAAATAAAGTAGGTAAGGGAATGCAGCAAAGAAGCGAGGAAGGTAAGAAAGCGAAATCCTTGAAGCCTGTCTGAAAAAAACAAAAAAAAAAAAAAAAAAAAAGAAGAAGAAAGGGAAAGAAAATGATGCTTAGGAAACAAACCTTAGGCAGAGAGAGGATCTAATGGTCTTTATGTAAAGGAGCTTTACTGATTTTTCTGATTATTATATGTTTGCGTTACATAATACATGCATCCTGAGGAATTGATACATGTACACATCACATCTTAATCCTCATCCTCTCTCCTTCTATCTCCCTCCATCCTTATATCTACTTCACATTCTCATAAAGTCTGTCTCCCTGATTATTATCACCTTTTATTTTACTCATTAAATTATTTATACTTTAGGTTTCCCATATAAGAGAAACCATACCATATTTAACCTGCCTTGTGCGATTTATTTCACTTAACACTATGGTCTCAAGGTGCATCCAGGTTCCTACAAATGACTCTTATTTGTCCTATTTTGTGGCTGAGGAGTATTCCGTTGTGTGTTTATACCACATTTTCTTTATCCATTGGGCTAAGCATGGTAGTGCATGCTCAAAGTTCCAGCCCTCTGGGAAGCTGAGGCAGGAGGATTGCAAATTTGAGCCCAGCCTGGGCAACTAAGCACTTTAGTGAGACCATCTCAAAACAGTATTTTTAAAAGACTGAGGATATCACTCAGTGTGTAGGTGCCAGGTAAAATCCCTAGTATCAACAACAGCAACCAATAAAAATGGATTTATATTCTCTGATCCCACTGCTCCATTAGTGTAGCCCAGACTGCTGAAGAAACAGGGAGCCTAAAAACCTGGGGATTTCGAAGGAAGAAAATGCATTATGAGAGGAAAGGGGGGCTTATGAAATCACGAGTGCCAAAGGCAGCCACCGTGGGTGTGGAGATACAAAACAGAAGGTAAGAGACCACAAACCATCTCTTCAGGCTTGCATAAAACTGGCTACACTGAACTGATAACTCAATTTTACATCTCACAGAGTTCAAACAAATTCTTTATAACAAAATGAAAAGTAAATGTTTTCCTCCCTAAACTTTCTCACATGTAAAGAAATGACATTTCAACATCGCTGGAGAAGAGATAATATAGACAAACAAAGGTGAAGAATAATACTTCTGTGGATTGACTTCACTGCTCATACAATGTGAAGCCTAAAGCTAAAAAAAAAAAGTGGGCACAGGTACTATGACTTAATTATTTCAGATGGACATATGAAGTATTTCGTTAACATTCCTTTGGAGTTGTTTTTAAGTGATGATGAATTTTCACTGATATATTAGGCCTTATGTCCCTCTTTTACAAGTGTAAGGCTTACAGGTGAATAGCTAGTCATGTTAGGGATATAGTTTGTGACACCAAAATAAAGCAGAGTTGCCTATATTATTTAATCAGTACTGATTCACAATGCAGTTGATCCTTAATTACTGCACTTTACACTGGACTAAGTACTAAGAGGAGTAGCCTGGTTTTTAGAAACTGAAACATAAAGAAACAATACATTAGCATTAACAAAAATCCATGAATAAAAATTATGACATCATGTAAAACATTTTACGTTGCAGTACCTGGTGGTATATATCAATGAAATCTTGACCTTCCTGACACACTGCTTATAAATCATCTACAAATTACTTAAATATGAGAATCCCTTACGCAAGAGCAAATGTATATGATGTGGCCAGTCTCTACGTCTATCACTGCCTCCTTCATCCTCTCTATTAAAATACATACACGTATGTAGTCATCTGCTCACCTTTGAAACTAGCTAGAAGAAATTTCTTCTTCCTTAGTTGACATATATTGCCAGGTCGTTTTTACTATTCAACACTTACATTAAATGGCACTTCAGGGAGACCTTCCTACTCCACATAATCTTAGTCTCCAAAATTGCCAAAAAGTCTCTGCAAAGATAAAAATACTTGAAGTTTACCTTTTGCCGTGTTTGTGTATACACGGGTAAGATTCTCTCTATCCTGTTCTGTATCTTCGACCTACAAAAGTACCTTGAACAAAGGATTGGTAAATATTTGCAGATGAATTAATTTCATGTTTCCTAATGCAATTGAGATAATGCAGAGCCATTGCTGATTACTTTATGATTCTTTTGTCATGGCCTGGTTCTGTTTTATATTAGTCTATTAATACATTTTCAGAATTACGATGTACATCAATTTATACTTCAGAGAAGTCTGCCTTGGTTTGTATAAAATGAAGCTTAGACCAATACTAAGTGAGCTGGAGCCATTGTCTCCCTTCTCTGCTCATGCTCGCCCATTAAAAATTCACCGTATCTTAATTCAAAACCCCATGTTCTCAACATCTCTGTCGATACTGTCCAATCCCTACCTCTCACTCCTCAATAAAAGAATTGTGGTTTTTATATATTTAAACTGAACATAGAATTTAGGTAATTGTTCTTTCAATTCCACGAGAAGTGATGCTCCAGCAGTGTAAGATTATTCCAATTACTTTTGCGCCTTTGTATCCAGATAAGCTTTTTTTCAGGGTGGGGGGATGGTACTGGGAATTCAACTCATGACTTTGCACTTGCCAGGCAGATGCTTAAGACACTGAGCTAAATCCCCAGCCCTGTATCCAGATAGTTTTCTACTACTATGTTCCATGAGAAATTGGCCCTAGACGGTGATTTTTTTCTTAGGACCTGTTTCTTAAGATAATGCACTTGGTGAGGCAGATGGCTTTTTAAACAATTTCTATAAAGCAAAGAGCACGATCTTGCCATGAAGTAGGGATACAGTGCATAGTGACTATTATTTTGACAAATTGCTTTTTATCCCCTTATTTTTTAGTTCTTTATTTTGTTTATTCGGTGCAGTACTGGGGATTGGACCTACAGCTTTGCACTGAGCTATGCCACCAGCCCTACTTACTTTTTGAGACAGGGTCTCAGTAAATTTCACAGGCTGGCCTCAAACTTGTAGTCCTCCTACCTCAGCCTCTCGAAAAGTTAACAATACAGGCCTGTGCCACCCATACCTGACTGGAAGGACAGTTCTTAATAACTAAAAACTATAAAATCTAAATGCACATTAACAGAAAAATAGTTATATAAATCATAACTTTATCCATACGGTGTAAGAATTTAAAAAAAAATACAGTAGATCTGTTTGTCTGAACATCTCCATGATAAATTGCTAAAGTAAGTCAAATATCATTACTGAAAGAATAACAATAACCAAAAGAACATTATGCATTTGTATAAGAATTCCTATTTAGTTCATGAAAGGAAACAATATTCTTAAATTTTAGCCTGATTAAAAAGAACCATAGTGCAGCTTTCAAGGTCTTACAAGAGATTCTGACCCTGTAGGTACGAGTTAATGCACACACACCTCCAGCTTTAACAAGCTCTGCAGGGAATCTGAGGCAGTGAGTCTATGGCCAACATTTTGAGGATTCCTGACTTGGAAAGATAGCATATCAAGCAGTAATACTGTCACCTGCAGATATGAGCATGACTTTGGCAAAATGTTGCAGGAGAATTTCCACTTTGCTCTGTATAGTTTAAATTATTTGAATCATGGGAATTAGTGTCATCTACATTTTTAATTAAAACCATAAAGAAAAAAAATACCAAAAGAGATTAGGAGAGTGAGACAAAATGAAGTGTTTTCAATTACCTAACAGATAAAATCTATGTGAATTCAAAGGAAGAAAATATTTTCATGTAGGATAGTAAGTAACAGCTTCTTGGAGGAAGTTGCATGTGAAATGAACGTTGAAGGAAAAGCAAAGTGCGGAAAAAGTACAAGAGTAAAAGTATTCTAGATAGAGGAATGAAATAAGAATACAGATGGGGAAATGGGAGCTCTCCATTTGGGAGCATTCCCATTTGATAGAATTCAGGGCACTGAATGTTCTTAAGAATTATAAGCACAATAATAGTTAAGAAAATATTTTTGGATGGTCATCAGTGAGAGTTAAAGTTCAGATCTACTAACAGAGCACAAAGAGGAAAATAGGACCAAATGGACTTAAGGGAAAAATATATTTAGGAGGAAGTGGGTTCAATTTTTTAAATAACTGGAGCAAATAAAAATTATAGATTTCAGATGGGAACTAAAATGTAGATCAACCAAGCTAATGAAGAAAGGATGATCAACCACATCAACACATTGCCACTACTCTTACTAATCTTGAGTTTGTAGGTAGTTTTATTTCTGTGTTGTCTACAACAATGGTTCCCAAACCTGGTATTTCATCAGAATCATCTATGAATAAAGACTTATAAGAATTCAGGTCCAGAGGCAGCAATGCTAGAAATTATCATTCAACAAACTTTGTATGGAGTATCAAAATTTTTATTTTAGTATCTCTTACAGTTTAGAAACCAGTAAGATATAATATTGGTTACAGAATGAAAGGAAAGGTAGTAAATACTGAAAACAAATAAACACATAAAAGTTGTCACACCATTCAATAAAAATTACTAACTCGGGCTATATGTGAAAGTATTTTTGAATAAGCAGCAGAGAGAAAGAGGAAGAAGGTTGGGATAGAGGTGCCAGCACACACCTGTAATTCCAGCACTGGGCAGTCTGAAGCAGAAGGATCAAGAATTGGAAACCAGCCTGAGCTAGAAAGTGAGTTCAAGGCAGCTTGAACTACATAGGGCAGCAATGGCGAATCTTTCAGAGCTTTTACTGATAACTAACAGCCCACTGTGGCACATGGTGTAGGTTGACCGCCACTGACACAGGAAGAAGTGGGGGGTGAGGAAAGGAAAGAGAAAGTGTGGTATGTGTCTGTAATTCCTTCAGTCTGGGACGCTAAAGCAGAAAGATCTCAAAATTTTTAGCTTGGGCAATTTAAAAACTTAGACTCTAGTTCCCCCCCCCCCGACCAAAAATAAAGGTGGGGTGGGGAGGGTTCACAGTGTAACTCAGTATGGTTCAATCTCCAGTACTACCATAATAATAATAATAATAATAATAATAATAATGATAATGTTTGGGCTAAATTTCTTTACATGTAAATGTCAAGTAATTGTTTTTCTTTTTATAATTAAATGTAATAAAGACAAAAGATACAATGAGTATTTGTAGCTGCTGAGTTCTGGGTATTAGGGTGCTGATCTGAAAAGGGATAGGGAAAGCTAAAAGAAGCCTGAGTGACTCAATTATTTTACATAAAAATGGCTAATGATTAAGGACTTTCAGGCAGTGCTCTAAATACTTCTCGTATATTAACTCTAATTCTTACTACCCTGTGAATGAATTCTATTACTATCTCCATTTTACAGACAGGGTAATACAGAACAAGTGTAGATGGAATAAACTCATACAGTCCAGTTTCAAGACCTGACTTGATTACTACTCTGTTCAGCAGAATAATGAATATCTAAATCAAGCAGAAGGCAGAGAGGAAGATTAAACCAATGGAACTGTTGGAAGAAGACATTTTTTTTTTTTTGACACAATGTTTCATTATGCAGTTCAGGCTGGCCTTGAACTCATTTTGTAACTCAGGCTGGCATCCAACTTGCAGTGATCCTCATACCTCAGCCTCCTGAGTGCTGAGATTACAGGTGTGTGCCACTACGCCCGGCAGACATTTTTGATAGTACATGAATTACAGGTAGATAGAAGATACAAAACGGGTCCTCAAAAATTCAATGTATAGATTAAAATAATAAAGTAATAGGAGGCACACACATCTGAACCTAACCCTAAAATCTGTGTTTTTGTCCTACAGTGCTTCTGATTCAGTAGAGCTCAGGATATGGGGAGACAATCTGCATTTTAAACTAGTTCCCATGTCATGTTGGTAACTTTTCTGGGGACAACCTCTGGAAAACTCTACACTAAGGAAGGTAAGAACTAAGCAGTCCTTGACCTTTTGTTTACTTTAGAATCACTGGATTGGGGAACTGGAAACAATTGAACACACACACACACACACACACACACACACACACACCACTCACACTTCAACTACCCAGGACTTGAAATCAGAGACTTTGGTCCTGGCTGGGTCTGGGGTGGGCGTAGGTTAAAAATCTTCCAGATGCACCAGACATAGTGTTACACACCTGTAATCCCAGAATTCTGGGTGCTTGAGGCAGGAGGATTACAAGTTGGAAGCCCAGCCTCGGCAACTTAACAAGACCCTATCTCAGAATAAAAAATAGAGAAGGGCGGGAGACATAGCTCAGAGCAAAGGCTCTAGGTTTAACCCCCAATACTATTAAAAAGAAAAACAAAAAACAAAAAACCACAGAAAGTTCTTTATGATTTTGAGCTGAAGCCAGGAGTCAACAGTGTAACTCCTTTCCTAGTTACTGGGAAGAGCAGTGAGAGGGAAGTATCTGTGATCCCCACAGAGCCTGGTTGGCAGTTGACATTTAGAAAGTTACACTGGATGGCGCCTAGAGGATAAAGGCAAAAGACTGTGGTTTCAGTTTCTGCTCTTTGTTATGAGAACCTGGAACAACACAGTGTCTCTGGAACTTGGTTGCTTTATTGGTAGGTGGAGATGAAAATATTTACATCACTGGATTTTTGTGAAGATTGCATAACTTAGGTGAAAGCACTTTGTAAATTCAAACTGTTACATAGTGTTACAAGGGAAATTGTCTATGGGGAACAGGCCTTAGTTTAGTCTTAGCCCTACACTGAAGAAAAACTGAAGAGGAATTGACCCAAGAATTAAAACAAAAGTGAACACAGGAAGCAGATGATGTGGGATTCATCTGTGGCTCCTTGCTACACTGGACTGGAATGTATGACAAGATCAATCATTATTCCTATGATGAATGCTATTCCATTCTTCTTTATTTATTTATTTTTTATTATTAGCATGGTTGTATTTTACGCATGTGTTTCTAGTCGGAACTAACACCTATGGGTGTAACTGTTGGCCTGAAGCACAGACTTTGCTTGCACAGAAGCAGGTGTTGAAAATGGATGTTCTAGCGATTAGGATTATTCCACTACCATCAATAATCACAGCCTGAAGTCTCTTGTCATTGAAATGGTTCCCAGGTGGCTGTTTTATATCCAAGTGTTTCACAATGGATATTACAAATGTTAGGAACTGACCCTGACACTTGTAATTTCAAGACAAACAGCACAAGCAAAGTCGAAATTAGATCAAGCCCTGGGGGGCCTCAGGTGCCAGGCTAACAAGTTTAGACTTTATTCTATTGCCTGTAGAAGTCACTGCTTGTAATTCCAGAAGTGACACAGAGTAGCACTCTCAGAATGTCAACCAGGGACCAATGTAATGGATTAGAGTAGGTTGAGGCTGAAGTTGAGGCCAGCATGTGGAAGGCTACTAAAGTAATTTGAATGTTAGGACCTCAACCAGGGTAAAGGCAATGGGAAGTTGAAAGAAAATGATAAAATAAAGTGAGTGAAAATGAACAACACAAGGTCTTTCATAATGATCAGTTTCTTTTGGTAAATAAGGATGGTTTCCAGGGGCTCGAGAATGATGAGCATTGTTACCTCCTTTCCTGTTAGGTGGTGCTCTACAGTGAAAGCAAGTCTCAGACTGAATGCTACTACATAAGATATTTAACAGCAAGCAGACATAACAACAGTTCACAAACAAGGTTTCATGGCAAAATACTAAAGAGTGTTGTGGATGCAGGGAGCCACTTTGAAGGATTTCAGTGTGCTAGACTCAGCAGATTCTTCTACCACATTCATGCAAAGACTGAGGTGCCTATATAATATTCTAGCCAGCTACATATCCTAACGAACTCTGATTTCCACACTGAAAAATCCCTTTGAATCCTTTATACTAATTAACATAACTCTAGTGCAGATTTACACAGTGATACTGAAAGTATTTGCACATCCAACTGTGTAGTGAAGATTTCTAATTAGTGTCTTTCAAATGCTAACGATTCACCCTGGAGTGTGCAGATTAACGGAAACTTTCAAACATATATACATCTCATGGAAGTATCCTAAATATACAGACAAGATAATAAGTATCAAAATGATTTCAAAGTCATAAGGCAGAAGATCCTGTTTGAGAAAGATGGAAGAGCACTGTTTTAAATGAGAGGTCTTGTGCTAAGCAACTGAAAAAAGCTGTAGCTGCTTTACGCACAAAAGAAATTTATTAGAGGATATGAAGTAGCTCAAAGGATTGCTGAAGTTGGTTGAGACTTGGATCTATATGGCCTGAGACTCCAACAGTTAAACAGTACAGTCTATAAGGAGTTAAAGGAAAATTCACATAGTCTATAAAACTGATTAGCAGAGGGCTCCAGGGTTGCTCTAGCTACAGACAGGAATCCTGCATCTCTGCACTACTAATACTGAACGTCAGACGCCTGCAGGACCGTCATGCTCACTCCTGTCTCGGATACTTACTTTGTGGTGCTCCAGCGGATGCCCAGGAGACACAGCTTTCTATACCTGCTCTTTTTGAGTAATTAGCTTTCAGCTAGTACACCTGATTGGCTGATCAAGCATTTCGTATTTCATCTTTAGACACTGGTATCCTAAGGAGGGGGATTCCCCAAACACAAGGAAGCTTTGAATATTAGTCATCAGAAAACAAAACAAACAAACCGCCTCCCAAACTCAGGTGTTCATTAAAGGTTGAAATAAAAGTAATACCAAAATATTCTAGTAGAAATAATCAGTAGGTAGTTGGAAATGGCAAACTAACACATATCCCTTAGAGAACCAGAGTTACAGATTTGGGGGTTGGCTACAGATTATATTTAGTATTACACTCAAAATTGTTATCTGCATATTCAGAATCTTAATCTAAGCACGTTTTAACCCTATGTATGTGCCACCCACACCAAACCCTGATATTTATTAGGGGAAGTGAAATTCACACTCTATTAGGGGAAACAGGAAAAATAGAACACTAATATAAAAGTCATAGAACCAGTGATTTTTGAGGGTCTATTATGTACTATCATTTTATTGCACAGTTATTGAAATGCGAATTCTTTTATGCCAGGCACCGTGCTAAGCTGATTTAATGGTGAGCAAAACTTGACATATCCCTACATTTGAGAAAATGCAAGATTTGGGGAGTGGGTGGGAATTCAAGCTGAGGATAAAAAGGGGCCAGACTGCACAATTTATCTGTACTTATTTAAGAAAGGGCAGAGGATTGAACCCAACAATTCACATATGCTAGGCAAGTACTCCTGAGCTACACTTCCACTGTGCCTTTGAGGAGTCTCAGAGATTTAAGGGGAGAAACATCTAAAAGTTTTAAGAATTTTTTTTTTTGCATACATTATCTCACAAATCCATAGAAGTACGCTGTAAGACAGGTGTTATTAGCATCCACTTCTACATACGGTAAGAAAATTACCAGTAGTAGAAAATGATGGTCGTAGTAGACAGGCAGACAGAATCTTCTGGAAACTAGGAAAGGAGAACCACTCCCTTGTAAAATCCAGTTTCAGCAAAGGGTCCTTCCTACTCTGCTACCTCCCAAGCGATTTTTTTTTGTCACTCTGACTTTCAAAAGGAATCCCGTTAAGTCCCTTTAGCTACAATTCCTCTTACTCTCATGTTTTCCTCTTGGTAATTTTACATCCATTGACCCATGCCACACTGCTCCTTCCTTGTATGAGTCTAACCCAATGTCCCCTACCCCACTGCAAAATGGTTTTACATTGGCCCCTATTCTAACAACCATGGTCTTAAGTAGACTTTTTTTAACATGCTTCTGTAAATATCATTGAACTTTTTAACACGACTTCATACCAGAGGAAAGAAAAGTTTTATTGAATGTTCACAACAATTTTGCAAACACTTCATTGCTATTTTATACATACAGAAATCAAGATTGCAACCAGGATTCAAATTCTGAGACTATTCAGCTCCACAGCTGTTATGAAATACTGCCTCCAAATACTGTACTATACCGTCTCCATACTCAGGGCGTTCACAGTACAGCTGAGAATCAGCCTTGGAGTCTGAAGAAACTTCAGGGCCAGGAAGAACTGAAGAGTGTAGGAAGAGAAAAGATACTCAGCGGGGAATTAATGGTATACTTCATTAGAAAGCCAGGGGATAGGGGCTTTCAACGTGGGCTTGAACTTGAGCTTTAGCTGGTCAAGAGAGGACTGTACATGGTGCCATATATATATTAAAGAGCAGCAACGCTTCCTGCAGTATTTACGAACCACGTGTAGCTGTCCCGCCCAGCTGCCCCAGTTTCTGTCCAGACTGAGTAGTGGCCTAGATGCTTGATGTGCCGGATCTTTGGTGGGCTTTCCGCTTCCAGGTCTCCATCGCTGATTCCAGGTCCTCAGGAAGAAGACTACATCGTATGGGGGACGACTGGCATTCTCGCCTCAGCAGGTGCGCCAGTGACCGCCTAGCCGCGCGGTTTGCGGATAAAGGTCAGGCTGTAGGCGGGCTTCTTAAGGACTCACGCGGCGCGGTTTGACCCTGGCGGCGTTCCGTACCGCGGAGGTTGCGGCGGCAGAAACATGGCGGCCGCGGCTGGGCCCGCCACTGAGAAAGTTTCTACCTAGACTGGCTCGTACTAGTGCGTGCAGCCTCGGGCCCTTGTTCCCCTGGCTCAACACGTCCCCGTGCCAGTCGCAGGCTCAGTCCTCAAAGTCTCCTGTCGCCTTTTTACTTTGTTGGCCTCGGAGCAATTTGAGAGAGGTGGAAGCGGCCGAGCCAGGTAGGGGGACCACGGGGTGAACGGCGGGCAGCGGGACTCGGGCACAGACGCCGCCACCGCGCTGGGCTCGCGTAGTCCAGGCCCAGACCCCGCCCGCCGGCCTCCCGGGGCGGGGGTGAGGGTGAGAGCCCCGGCGTTGGCGAGGGCGGCAGGCGCCGGGTGTGGGATGCTCTGCCTCGCGGCTCCGGGTTCCGCTGGGCGCGCCGAGCCGGTCTTCCCCGGAAGTTCGCGGTGGTGGAGGCGGCCGGCTCCGGGTCCCCGCTCCCCGCTCTCCGCTCCCCGCTCGGAGGCTGAATGGGAGGTGCTGCCCATTACGGGGCATTTAACAGTCGAGGTGCGCTTCTCCGATGAGATGGGCGAAGAGTTCTCTTGAACTTACAGAACCGAAAGACTGACATGCCTCCGCCCTGGCTTCTCAGACTGGTTCTTTATGCTTTTGATCCTGCTGGATGGAACAGGGAAAGTTTCCAAGTGAAAGGTGATGCAAGTGACAGTGTCTTGAAGCCATTCCCCAGAAATAGGACAGGGAAAGAGAACTGGTTTGGAGGAAGTAAGGTGAATTAAATGAAAGGCTGGAGGGAGACCAGAAAAGAAACAGTCCAGAAATTCATGCAATGCCCTTTAGTTGTATTAACAGCTGTGGGGTATTAAGACATATTATTTTCTTTATTAAATGCTCAATAACTGATTGCCATTATTGTTATAGTTATTTCGTATTAGTCTTTATTATTTCAACAAGTGTTGAATACCAGTTTGATGTCAGATGTTCTGCTAGATACAGGGCATGCATTAGTGAAGACAAACCTATTTTTTTCTATTACGGAAGAAGTACAAGAATAGCAGTGTCAGGATTGATTGTCTTAAAATGTTCTAAGCGGAGACCTGAAGGTTAAGGGTCAGCCAGGTGTGAAGACAAGAACATACACGAGGAGAGAAAGGAATGTAGTTAGAGAAGAAATAATATTTGTGCAGTGTAGAACTGGAATATCAGGATGTCTGGAATGCACAGTTTCAAAAGAGTGATAACTGCAGTAGAGTCATTGAGGTCCAAAGTAGAGTGCTTTATAAAACTTTGTAAGGAGTTTAGACTGTTGCCAAGGAGGATGGGAAGCCATTAGAGAGTTTGGTGTAGCAAAGTGCCTTTATACATTTTAGTTTTAAAATGAGCTTTTTTGTAGTGGATAAAAAGGGGAATTCAAGCATGAGATGATGGGGGCCAAATTGAAATGGTGACTTTGGGAATGAAAAGTAGAAGAAATATCTAAGATGTTTAGGAAGACTAGACGGGACCTGCTGAAGATTAAATAAATGGTAGATGGTGATGCAGAAAAGAGTAGTAATAAGAGTTTCTTTGTCTTTGCTATGTAAGGAATCAAACCCAGAGCTACCACTGAGTTATATCGCCAGCCAAGGAAGTGTTATAAAATAGTAGAATCTAGTAGTGATTAGTTAACTTTTCCTATACTGGTTGGTTTCTGTGCTCCATTTTTATCTGCCTCAGAGTAATTTTCTTTTGAATTATTAGTGCTGGGAGACCAAGAGGAGAGTATGGCGAGGCTTTTTGTTTGTTTATTTTGTTTTACTCTAATTCAGGCTGTCTTTTTGAAGAAGAATGAGAGAAGAATTTTGTAAATTAGCCATTTAAAGATAATTATTTGGTGTCTTGTTTTGGCTTATAAGAAGCTGGCTGCATATATTCCATGATATGGATTTATTATGTTATCTAATTGAAGATTTGGAAATAATTGAGATTGATCAAAGAAAGTGTGTAGTAAGAGAAAAACTTAGGTTTGAATTTGAGTGGCCAGAGGTGAGAGACCGATGAGACAGGAAGAAAATCTAGAAACTGGGTCTTTGAAAATCAGAGAAGAAGAAAGTTTCACAAGATAAGAGGACTCATCGGTGTTAAAGGCTTTTAAAATATGCACAGTACACTGAATGGAAAAGAAATATCCTCTGTATTTAGGAATTTATAGATCATTTCAGAATTTGGTAGAACAATCGTGTGGTAGGAACTACTGTTTAATGTCTTGAAAAGCAAACGAATGAGAAGTAGAAGGGGAAAGATGATTGAGTTTGTGAGTAGAGTTGGGAATGAACAAGGATTGTTTTTGAGTTTTTTGAGACTTTTTTCCTTGTATTACTTTAAAAAAAAACAGGCTTACAAATGTTTAAGCGAAAGTTTGGAAAAGAAGGAGAATGATACTTTGGAAGAGAAAAAAGTGGGGAGAGAGACATATAGTATGGATAAATGATGTAGCCTTAAATGGAAAAGGACAGTCTTCTTTCCTTCCATCCAGAGCTGTAGTTAGAAGTGGTTTTGTGGTGTTGGGAATGCAAGTGAGCTTCCTTCTGATGACTTTGTAGGAGACAGACTTGTGATAAAATTGTTATGGGAAGTAGGCATTGGAAATTTGAGGAGAAGGAAGAGAGGTTTGAATACAGAGAAGGATGTTGACCATGGAAACAAAGAACAATGTCTCATGAATTTGGAGTGTAATGATTTAGCATGGTGTAATGATTTTTTCTCCTGTAGTGTATAGTAGTCTGAGCCCAAGCTGTACCATCAGCCTTTTGAGGATATAAGTCTTAATATATTCGTGAATGATTTTGTAATACACAAGAGTTAATATTAAAAAAAAAAAGAAAAAAATACCAGTTCATTCCAGATTTTGTCAGTTTCTCACACTTAAATAAAAAGATAAACCAGAATTACTTAAGACATTCTCGTTAGTACTGTATGTTATCTTAAGAAATGATTGAAAATGTAATTGAAGAAAATCAGTTGGAATACTTATTCAGTTAAATAAATTTAGTTACAGAATATAGAGCTATTGAATATGTAGTAGAATTACTGATGTTGCTTGGAACCTCCTAGAGACACTGAGATTGTTTCAGTAATACTTCAACCAAATTGGTACTTACTGAGTTAATTCCAGGTTATCCTGTGTTTCTGTTGGGTCTGTGTACTGCTATTAAGAAGTTGTAAACTGATGAAAAGCTAGTGTTTTTTGTTTATTTTTGTTTCTCCTGTGCTAGAGAATGAACCCAGGTCTCTTACCTGGTAGGCAAGCACTCCACTATTCATTGAACTACATCCTTAGCCGACAAACTATTTTTTGAATATTTGAAGTCTGCTTCAATATTGTATCACCATAGCCACTGCAAGAGATAAGTTCTTCAGAAGCAGTGTACTAGAAAATTTTGAGTCATTATCTAATGAGTGGTTAAAGCATTTTTTTAAAGCCCTGTCATTTTTAGGTGCAACTTGTGGAGCATTTATGTTTGAAATAATTTTTGGTCTTTTTTTTTTTTTTTTTGCGGCACCGGGGATTGAACTCACTACCTTGCGCCTGTCAGACAGGCACGCTTAAGTCACTGAGCCAAACTCCCAGTATAATTTTTGGTCTTCTAACAATCTTTTTAATACCTTTTTAAAAAAGTAGAGTAGAAAAAGTTCTTCATTTACTTTGCAGTGACTGTTGATCATCATTCTAGTTTTTTTTTTTTAAATTCTAGCTTTCTACAGTTATTTTCAGATTTAGAAAGCAAGTTTTCATTTTCAGAGTAATTTAGTATAGGTAAATGTTCAGAAACAGTTATAAACTATCTTTAGGGATTGAGTAACTATTTTTTAGTAACTTTACTATAGTTCAGTTTTACTTCTAGGTAAGTTTATTAGTTAAATAGTATGAAATCTTAAGATTTTAAAGCATTATTAGAACTGGCTTATACAAAGATGTAAGGTACTAAGGTGGATTTTAATGGTTACTAGAAGTAATGATGAAGTAGTTCATTCTGTTTAAGAGCTGAGTAGCTTTCCCTAGTCATGGCTATAACATAAACCCAACACTGGAATGAGAATGGATTAGTCAGATTCTTCATCTGTGGAAGGAAGACCCCATTGATGATGATTTAGTCATGGAGTTTTAGTAAGATGAATACAAAGCACAGCCATTTTCCTTTGAATAAACTGCAGTTTTTATACCAAAACCAGTTACATTACGATATATACAAATCAGATGTTAAACTGGATTTCAGAAGAACCTTCATTTTTCACTTAATTATTTTGTATTAAAAAAGCATGAAATGTTAAGTAACGTTAACACTGAAATATGTTTTTCTTCTTTTTAGATCACTGTAAACAAAATTTCTACCTGAGAAAATGTTGAAATAAGAATTACTGATACATTGGATTTGTTGGATGAAATACAAGAAGTTAAATTTTGTAACGTGAGGAAAAAGCCTGAATTGCTTGGTTACATGTGTAAATCACTGCGTTACTGCTTTAGTCATTGTCTCTATCTAGCAATGACAAGACTGGAAGAAGTAAATAGAGAAGTAAACATGCATTCTTCAGTGCGCTATCTTGGCTATTTAGCCAGAATAAACTTACTGGTGGCTATTTGTTTAGGTCTTTATGTAAGATGGGAAAAAACAGCAAATTCTTTAATTTTGGTAATTTTTATTCTTGGTCTTTTTGTTCTTGGAATTGCCAGCATACTCTACTATTATTTTTCAATGGAAGCAGCAAGTTTAAGTCTCTCCAATCTTTGGTTTGGATTCTTGCTTGGCCTTCTATGTTTTCTTGATAATTCATCTTTTAAAAATGATGTGAAAGAAGAATCAACTAAATACTTACTTCTAACTTCCATAGTATTGAGGATATTATGTGCATTAGTGGAGAGAATTTCTGGTTATGTCCGTCATCGACCCACTTTACTAACCACAGTTGAATTTCTGGAACTTGTTGGATTTGCCATTGCTAGCACAACTATGTTGGTAGAGAAGTCTCTGAGTGTCATTTTACTTGTTGTAGCACTGGCCATGCTGATTATTGACTTGAGAATGAAGTCTTTTCTAGCTATTCCAAACTTGGTTATTTTTGCAGTGTTACTATTTTTTTCCTCATTGGAAACTCCTCAAAATCCAATTGCTTTTGCATGTTTTTTTATTTGCCTTGTAACTGATCCTTTCCTTGACATTTATTTTAGTGGACTTTCAGTAACCGAAAGATGGAAACCCTTTTTGTACCGTGGAAGAATTTGCAGAAGACTTTCTGTTGTTTTCAGTGGAATGATTGAGCTTACATTTTTTATTTTGTCAGCTTTTAAACTTAGAGACACTCATCTCTGGTATTTTGTAATACCAGGCTTTTCCATTTTTGGCATTTTCTGGATGATTTGCCATATTATTTTTCTTTTAACTCTTTGGGGATTCCATACCAAATTAAATGACTGCCATAAAGTATATTTTGCCCACCGAGCAGATAACAATAGCCTTGATAGAATCATGGCATCCAAAGGGATGCGTCATTTTTGCTTAATTTCAGAGCAGTTGGTTTTCTTTAGCCTTCTTGCAACAGCAATTTTGGGAGCAGTTTCCTGGCAGGTAAGCCTATCTTTTTAATTATGTCAATGTTTGTGATATGTGATAAAATGCTAGCTTCCCAAAGTTGAAATTATGATGGTAAGTCCAGATCCTAGTTTCAAAAGAAGATGTTTTTCAGTGTTTGTTTAATTTTGTTAATGGAATTGAAGCACCGAATTTATTTTTACAGGGTGATTTAGTTTGATCTCTAGTGAAGAGTTACCAAAATGTTAGGAATACTCTGTGTGACACACTTCCACTGCCTGGTTGTTCACTAGTGGAACAGTCATAGAATAAGGAGCCTTAGATAGTCAGACTGTACAGTTGGAGTTTGTATCTATAGTAATAACCAACCCAGTCTTCTTTACTTTGGGTTTTATTAACTGCACTAACTGCCACACAGTGCATTGGGTGCTGAAGATCTCAAGATGTTTCTGTCCTTAAACAAGGCCTAAGCATAGTCTGTAATGGGAGGGGCAAGATGCTGGCATGTAAACAAACAGCTGTGATTACACTGTGACAAATGCTATAATTTGGGGCTGGGATGTGGGTCCTAACAGAGTATCAACTCAGCTTGGTGCAGTTTTCTGCTTTGCACCAGTTTGTTGTGGTATGATTTATAGACGTGATGTTAAAGGGAGATATGTAGACTTGCCTGGGCATGGTGCTTTCTAGTCATAGGCTATGGAAGGGAACCTGTGTGAGAGTCAGCCAATGATGAAAACATTTTAACTGTTGCCGGAGGATATCTTTCTCATTTGGCTCCAGCTGCCAATGTTAGGGACTGTTAGAATTATGGTGAGATCAGAAACTCTAGCAAGAATTTTTTGTCTCTTTTTCTCTCTCTTGTTACCTCCTTTCTCAGTCTTAACTACTTTCTCTTTTCCAAGTCAGACTCATTCTTGTATATACCCTTCCAGGTGACCAGATCCTATTAACTAAATACTTTCTTAGTCATATCATGTGACACAATTATAAATAAATCATAGGTCAAAGAAGAAATTTTCAAGGAAATTAGAAAAATTTCCTTTTTTCATATACTAGTGATCTTCAAGTAGTTATGTGTACCACTGGAAGTAAACGGAAGTTTTCCAAAGAGTAAGTCAGCAAAGATAATTTTAAGAGAATCAGTTTTCAGATTCTCACCTCTTTCCTAAAGTTAAAGTACGTGAGAATGTCCCTCAATTTAGTTTTGGAGTGGTATCTTGTTGTGGTTTTACTTTCCATTTCACTAATGATTAATTCTGAATATCTTTTAATGTGTGTATTAGTCATTTACTTATCTTGTTAAAATGTCTTTTAAATCATTTTAAAATTAGGGTATTTATCTCGAGTTTTAAGCATTCTTTATAGGTTTTGGATACTAATTCTTTAGCAGGTAAATAATTTTGAAGGTGTTTTCTTTCAATCTGGCTTATCGTTTTATTTTCTAAGCATACTTTTTGAAGACTAAGCCTTTTTAATTTTTTAAAGTCCAGTTTATCAATTCTTTTATGGACATTGTACTTTTAATATCCTACCCAAGAAATGTTAACCTTAGGTCATATATTTTTCACGTGTATTTTCTCCAGAATCTTTGTAATTTTAGTTTTTACATTTAGTTACATGATACATTTTGAGTTGTTTTGTATATGATATGAGGTAAAGAACTTAAATTTTTGTGTGTGTATATATCTGTTTCAGCACCATTTACCGAGGCCTTTTATTGAATTGCTTTAATATTTTTGTCCAAAATCAAATATAAAGCTTTATTCTTGAGTGGATTTGTTGTATTTATATGTATATCTTTAAGACTGCCCTACAGTCTCATAAGGTATTTTCTAATTTCCTTGAAAATTTCTTCTTTGACCTATGATTTATTTATAATTGTGTCACGTGATATCCTAATATAGTATTTGGGAATTTCCCATATTTGTGTTGTTGATTTCGTATTTAATTCCATATGATTATAGTACATAATGTGCACTAGTTTTTATTCTAGTTTTTTAAATTAAGACTTGTTTTAAGGACTAGCATATGTTTTATTCCATCTGCATTTGAAAAGAATAAGTATTTGTTCTTGGGCAAAATATACTATAAATTCGGTTAGGTCAAATTGGTTGATTGTGTTGGTCATATATCAGTATCTCTGCTATTTTTCTTTCTAGTTCTGTCAATACTGAGAAGTGATATTAAAATCTCCCTTATAATTGCTGAATTGTCTTTTCTGAATCTTTGTTTTTTTTTTTTTTTGCTTTGTACATTTGAAGTCCTCTACGTAATGCATAAACTCCTGGTCAGCAGTGTACTTGCTGAGTGATTTATTAGTTTAATTGTTCTAGACTAATGCGAATCTAAGTTGTGTCTGCATTCTTCAGTTAGTTTCTAGGTGGTAACTGCCATCTGTGGTGTTGGCATTGTGCCTTTCAAGCATTTAGATTTTTTAACGTAATTTTAATTTAGTCTATTATAGAAAGATTTTCTAAACTCTTCTTTGCCCAGTGTTCAGTGAGAATGAACATAATTAGAGGAAAAAAAACTTTGAAAGATACACAGAAAGGGAAACATTTCAGTGTTTGTTTGATCACGAAATCTTTGCCTCTGCCCATCATTGCTCCCACTACCCATCTCCCCACCTACATAACTTTTAATGTCTGTGTGTGATCTCAGACTGTTGGCAAAGATCAAGTGTCACCTTTATATAAAACAATTCAGAAAACATCATTGCATTTATATAAGTTCCAATCCTTTTGAATAATGGAGCCAGAAAATTATATACTGAAACACAAATTATGAAGAGCTTTGTGAGGACAAGCCTATTTTGAGGATAATAACACTGTTAATCTAAATTCTGAGAGCTCTGTCAAATTCTTGGAACTTAACTAATTTTTAAATTGAAATGTTTTTACATATTCTAAATGATGTTGATACTGATTAACTTTTTTTTTTTTTTTTTTTTTTTGAGACAGGGTCTTGCTATATAGTTCAGGCTGCCCCTGAACTCACTATATAGCCCAGGCTGGCCTTGAACTTGTGGCAGTCCTCCTGCCTCAATCTCCAAATGCTAGGATTACAGGCATGCAACACCATGCCAGGCTTGAATTAAGTTTTGAGAATATGTTTAAGCCCATTTGTTACATTTGCTTTGTTTTTTGAGACAAGTTCTCACTGTGCAGCCCAGTCTGGTCTTGAACACACAGCAATCCTCCTGTCTCAGCCTCCAGAGTGCTGGGATTACAGGCATGCATTGCCACGTCCAGTTCATTTGTTAGATTTCTGTCAGAGTAATAGTAAAATGCTAAATTGGTTTTACTCACTGTCCCATAAATACACTTCAGTGCAATTCCAAGGGAGTAGATCAGTTTGTCAGCCATAGGCAGGATTGATGAAAATAGAGATGGTATACTCCAGTTCATCAGTTATCTTTCTTTTATGAATATTTTGGTGTCAAAGGCTAAGGAATCTTTGCCTAACTCTATATGAGTAGCTTTCTTTTTTGCTAGTTTTACTGAGTCCAATACTGTCAGAATGACTGTTATTCCAAGTCATTTACATTAATAAGCTGAAATTTTACCATTAACTGCTGTCATATTTTGTTCATAATCTCATTCCAACTTTAAAATGTAACATTCCAGCTGTTTCCTACAGTTTTTATAGTCCACTGAATGTGCTATTTGCTTTTCTTTTTTAAACTATTTTTCTTAAATAAGTCAATTAGAAAGCTATAATACATAGCATTTGATGCTAGTTTTGCTGATTAGCTACAGGATTTTATTGTGATTGGTAATTCACAGAAGGACAAAAGAGGGGAAGGTATCCAGATGCCTATGAAAACCTGCTCTGTGGTGCTTATATTTAGAAATTCTTTCTGAAATCTTTTATGTCAGATCTTTATATACCTTCTTGCCAGTCATTTGCAGATTCATTGGGATTTGATATAGCTGTATGTAGGAACCCTTTTGACCCAAACTAGAAAAACTACAATCATAGTTGCTATTTTTATAGGGGAAGGAATGGCAGTCACTGAGTATGACAGATGTCTTAATATCAGGCTCACATCCAGGAAAGGGATGAAATCTACAGATGTACCTCAGTTTCATTTCTTGCAAGATGACAAGATCAGCCGTATGACTTCACTTAGCATAGAGAGCAGTAGAATTTTCAAGTCTACTAAACTATAAGCTCATCTAAAAAATTTTTTTGTTCCATTTTTATTCCTGATTTTTTTATTTTATAGAAAAAAAGGTAAAACAAAATTTCATAACGAGATGATAGGAAAATAACAATAGTTAATACATTGCGTATTATTCTCTTTAAAGTAGTTACTCAGTACAAGACATGGGTGTAAAAATTCTCTAATCAATATTAGCTCAAATCTTTCTTTTCTATGAACTAAGAAACACAAATAATACAACTAACTTGCATTTTTCTACCTTTTTCCTTCCTTTCCTACATTCTTGTTCCTTTTTCCTTTTAAACAATTTTTCCCATTTTACAATATCTGTTGTACATTTTAGACATTATTTATTCTCAGTTTCTCACACCAGGGAGACAATACAATGTTTACACATGTGAGTCTGATTTATTTCACTTATGAGTATGGTCTCAAGTTGTATCCATTTACCTATAAAAGTCTCAAGTTTATCTTTCTTTATGGCTGAGTAGTACTCCATTGTATAAAAAATACCACTTTTTTAAAAAAATCCATTCCTTGGTTGATGGGCATTTGGATTGTTTCCAGGATTTAGCTATTATGAATTGTGCTGCTCTAAATGTGGGTGCACATATATCTCTGTGGTATGATGTTTTTAATTCTTCTAAGATGTACAGAACGGGAATGGCTGGGTCAAATGGGACCTCTAATCCTAGCTTTTTGAGATATCTCCATACTGATTTCCACAGTGGCTTTACCAGTCTGCACTCCCACCAACAGTGGAGAAGGGTTCCTTTTTCCCCAAATTCCCTGCATCATTTGTTATTGGTTGATTTCTTGGTGATAACCATATTTTCTGGAGTGAGATGCAATCTCAGTGTTGTTTTAACTTGCATTTCTCAAATGACCAATGATATTTAACTTTTTTTCATATATTTGCCATTTGTATTTCTTCATCTGTGAAGTGTGTATCATCTCAGATGCATATTTTTGGACTCAGTCTTTGAATTTGGAAGGTCTGATTTTTTAAAATCATTTATATGTTCTATGTAGAAGTCCTTTGTCTGAAGGACAACTGACTAAAATTTTTTCCCACTCTGTGGGTTGTTTCTTCACTCTGTTGGTGATTTCTTTTGATGTGCAAAAGATTTTTAATACGATGAGATCCCAGTTGTTGATTTTGAAGTATTTCCCATGTAGTTTGGATTTTGTTCATGAATTCTCTGCCTACATCTGTGTCTTCAAGATTTCTGCCTACTTTCTTTTCCAGTAGATTTAGCATCTTTGTTTTAATATATACATCTTTGATCCATTTTGACTTTAGTGCATCATGTTAGACATGGGTCGAGTTTTAATCTTTGGCATGTAGACAGCCAGTTTTTCCAACACTATTTATTATAGAGGCTTTCTTCCAGCGAATGTGTTTGGTCCCTTTGTCAAAGATAAGGTGGCTGAGTATATTTGTTGTTGTGTCTGCATCTTCTATTCTGTTCCACTGATCTGCAGGTCTGGTTTTTTTTTTTTTCTTTTTGGTTTCTTTTTGTTTGTTTGTTTTGCCAGTACCATGCTGATTTTATCACAGTAGCTTTGTAGTATAATTTTAAGTCAGGGATCATGATGCCTCCTCCCTTGCCTTTGTTGCCCGGGATTGCTTTTGCTATTAGGTCTCTTCTGGTTCCAAATGAATTTTAAATATGTTTTCTCTAGTTCTGTGAGGTATGTTTATGGTATTTTGATTGAGAGTGCATTAAATCTGTATAACAGTTTTGGGAGTATGACCATTTTCACTTTGTTGATTCTTCCTATCCATGAGCAAGGACTATCTTTACATTTTCTGATGTATTCTTTGATCTCCTTTTTCAGATTACTGTACTATTTAATGTATAGATCTTTTACTTCCTCTGTTAGATTGATTCCTAAGTATTTCATTTTTCTGTATGCTATTGTGAGGAGTATGGTTTCCCTGCTTCCTCCCTCAGTGAGTTGGTTGTTTGTGTACAGGAATGCTACTGACTTTTGAGTATTGTCTTGGTACCCAGCTATGCTGCTGGATTTGCTTATTAAGTCTAGAAGTCTTGTTTGTGGAGTTCTTGGGATCTTCTATATAGAGTGTAAGTCATCTGTAGATAGTGATAATTTAACTTCTTCCTATCTTATCCTTATTCCTTTTATTTCTCTTAGCTTGTCCAATTGCTCTGGCTAATGTTTCCAGAACTGTATTGAATAGGAGTGGTGATAATGGACATCCCTGTCTTGTTCCTGATTTTAGAGCAAAAGCTTTCAGTTTTTGTACATTTAGTATGATGTTGGCTGTTGGTTTGTCATTGATGACTTTCATCAGGTTGAAATAAAGACCATTATGGTGGATTGACAACTGGTGGTCAACTTATAAAACCCAGTAGAACTGAATCAGCATGGTGCTAGGTGTGAATGAATCACCTGAGGATTGTTGCCAACAATATAAAGAGAAGAACTGGAGAGGAAGAGGGGTGTTGTTGGTTCTCCTATTGCCACTGGTTCTCCTGAAGGAGCTTGTCAAGCTCTTTCTATAATATGAACCTGACTGTTCTCATTGACAGAGGAGCTCAGGACCCTATTGTTGCTGAGAATGACTGTTATCGGGGACCTGGCCAAGATTCCCAATCTCCCGAACAAGTGTACTGCGAAGGCTTGAATAAATAAGACAAGTGGTATGATTTTAGGGCTCCAGAAGGATCAAAGCCCCTGCAGAGTTCTTGACTCTGCAGCTATCATGAGGACTAAGACAAAGAGCTTCTCTGGACCACCCGTATATATTTTCAAATAGACAGAGAGAGGGGGTACTGAGGGAGGTGCTGAGGGTGGTGCTGGAACTGAGCAGGACTTGGGAGTCACTTCAAGGACATCTCCAAGTAGGAAAGAATGCCAGAAAAGGAGAACTATTTTATCTCCAAGATGGCCTTTGTGATGGGACTGTGATGCCCTGCAGAGTAAGATGCCTGTGGGGCAATCTCTATTAACATAGTTAATTATGGAGCCAAGATGTCCTCAGCTGTGACTTTCTTTATCTTGCCCTTTGAAGTAACTCTGACCTCATTGGCCACTACAGGCCTCGGTCAGGACCAGTGATTCATAGAGATTCATTTACTATGAATCAGCTTCCATCGCCAGGCAAGGGGCCTAGGCTTAGGGCAGGCTCACAGATAAATAGAATGCCAATTAGTACATTTTAAATCCTGCTCAGAACTGCTTCGTAGCAGTCTCCAACAGACTGTGGTTCACTTTGTGGGAGCTCTGGTCCTTACTTTGAGCATTGCTTCTTGCCTCCAGAGGGAAAGATAGTGTGCTGTTCAGTCTCCTGGAGAAGCTTGTCATGCTGGCTTCCTCATATGAACTCAGCTGTTGTCATTGTTGGAGGAGCTTGGGACCTTGTTGTTGCTGAAGATGATGTGGTATTTTTCTGGGGATCTCTGTCCTTATTTTGAGCATTGTTGCGTGGCTGGCTCCAGTACAGATCCCTCAGCCTGCTGGCATAGTTCCTTTGTCTCACTGGCACAGACTTTCTAGCTTCTACCACTGACCTTTGGCCCTCCCCAGCACAGATCTGTGAAACAGACTTGCATGAGACATTGTCATGGGCTCTAAGTCTTTAACTGGTCTCATGCAGGACATTGCCATTGGATCCAGGCACTCAGATTTCCTGTGCATGAACAGATTTCCTGTACTTTTTTGTGTTTGACTCTTGGGGTGACTATTATAAAATAATTCTATAAATTATGTGTACTGTATTAAATTGTTTCCCCTGTAAACCATGACTACAATAAATTTGGTACCAGAGAAATAGGGTCATTGCTGTGACTATACCGGAACGTGTGGTTCAAGAGCCTTTGGGAGTAGCTTGTGGGAAGAATTTGGAAAGGTTCAGATATATCGCCTGAAAGAGTAGAACTGGTACAACTTAGGCTGTTCTGTATGTGAGATTCTGGTCAGAGCTCAAAAGACCAGAAGGCTGATAGAAATCCTACTGAAAAAGACCAGGCTTGAGAGTTTTCTGCCGGGAGTAATGACAGCGTTGGCTATTGGAGTCCAGATGATGTATATTACGGCTTGATGAAAAGTTTGTCTGCATTTTGCTTAATGTCCAGAGACTTAGCCTGAGACTAAGATTAAGGGTGGTTAACTAATCAGTCTGGCAGAAGAAATTTCAAGGTAGTCTAATGTTGGGGCGGCGGATCGCTACTGAGGGCATTTAGCCAGATTTACATTGCAAATCAAGAGCAGAGAGCCCAGCAAGATGATTTAAAACGTTGTGAGTTTGGCCAGAAAGGCAACTCCAGTAAAGCTGTGGACTGCAAAGACAGAGCTGAGGAGATCTCGATTTCTGAGAAGAAACTGGAGAGCAGAAAAAATGGCCTGAGGGCATCACAAGCAGCAGCAAGCTTCTGCCCTTTGCAGCCTCAAAACTGCAAAAAGGAAAGATTTTGCTTTGAGGAGAAAGCCGCAGAGTACCATGTTCCAGAATGGCAGAAGCCACAGTGTGTTCCAGAATGGCAACAGAGGCCATATGAGGTTCCAAAATGGTGACGGTTGCACCAGCTTCCAGAATGGCAGTGGCATAGAGAATTTGTTCCTCAGAATGAGGTTGAGTGCTCAGCAATCCAGGCACTCAACCCCTTCAGCTGAGAGAGAAGAAAACCTGGCTACTGCTCTACTTGGCAGTGGACCTTGGCATCATCCATGTGGTGCTGGTTTTGGGTGCATGCAGAATGCAAGAGTTCTGAGGTTAAAAAGGCTTCCAGTCAGATTTCAGAAGACTTGGGAGGCCATGTAGTGTACCACTGAGAGGGCAGTTTGTGAAGCTGTAAGGGTGAAGCTAAAGGCACATTCAAGATCCCAGAAGTTTGCAGAAGCCAGGAACGTGGATCATCTGAGGAAATCTGCAAAGAGGGAGCAAAGCTGGCCCACGAGAGAAATCATGGGAACTACAAGCATAGTTAATGGAGTTACACAAGCCTTTTGAAGCTCACAACTTACAACACATGGCTTTGAATGTTCCACAGGGAACTACGGGACTTAATGTTTGCCCTGCTGGATTTTGAACTCCCCTTGGTCCCAATCCTTTGTATACCCGTGTCGTGCCTTTTGAAATGTTGATGTTTATCTTGTGCCATTGCATGTTGGAAGTGTTTTTCTTTTCATTTGTATGGTGGCTCACAACTAAGAATGTACCTTAAATCTCAGAGAAAAGTTTGGACTTGGGCTTTTCAGCAATGCTGAAACTGTTAGGCCTTTGACAACTCTTGGAAATGGACTAAATGTCTTTTGCATAAAGGATGTGCATCAGTCTTTGTGGGGCCAGAGGTGGAATGTTGTGGTTTGTGTCTGGATGTCTCCCTAAAGCCTCATACAGTTATGGGCTCAGGCTTCTAGAATTTGTGACTAATTCATGGTCCAGTGCTGGAATTATGGCTGTAAGTGCTATACTCACCCTAGGGTAGGTGTGGCCTCATACAATATAAGGGACAGAACAGGAAACTTCTGCTCTTGTTGATTTTGTTGTCTTCTGCTGCCTTGAAGTGTTGCCTCTGTGCCATGCCGTCCTGCTGTGCAGCCAGCTAATTATGGACTGAAACCTCAATAAACTGTGAACTAAATAAACCTTTCTTTCCTTAATATTGAGTGGCAGGTATTTCATCTCAGCAGTGAGAGAAAAGTAATCAAGACAACCATCTATTCTGATTTTCTGTAGGGTTTTTATCATAAATGAGTGTTAGACTTTGTCAGAAACTTTTTCTGGGTCTATTGAGGTGATCATGTGATTTTTGTTTTGGCTCTGTGGTGTATTACATTTATTGATTTGCGTAAATGGAACCATTCCTGCATTCCTGGGATGAAACCCACTTGGTCATAGTGTACAAGCTTGATGATTTGCTGCTTTCTGTTTGCTAGTATCTAACTGGTGATTTTTGCATCTATATTCATTATGGAGATTGGCCTGTAGTTCTCTTTCTTTGGTTTGATTTTTCTCTGGTTTTGGTATAAGGGTAATACTTGTGTCCAGGAATGAGTTAGGACTACTGCTTCCCTTTCAATTTCATTAAAGAATTTGAGGAGTATTGGCATTAAATCTTTAAATTTCTTATAGAATGCAGCAGTGAATCCATCTCTTCCTAAAGTTTGAGACATTTTTATCTAGATGAGAAACTATTTCAGTTTGAAGCTACAATTTTTGTTTTATCATATTTGCTAGACTTGATGTAGGATGTCTTAGTACATTCTGTGCCGCTGTACAATACAACAGATTCTTTAATTTTTAAAGAAATGAAATTTATTTATCACAATTACGGGTGCTGGGAATTCTAGTGTCAAGGTTCTGATATTTGGTGAGGTCATTTTTGCTACATTATCCCATGGAAGAAAGTAAGAGAGAGAGAAAGGGAAAGAAAATTGATAGAAGAGAGCTATCTCACAGCCTCAAGCCCTTTTTTAATCATCTTTAAGCCAGTCCCTAAGGGAGACCCCTTAGGAACCAAACCCATCCCATTAGGTCCTACCTGTTAACAGTGTTAAGCTGCAGGTAGTTTCCTATGCATGCTTTGAAGGGGGGACATCCAAACTGGTTAACAAAAGTAAATGCCATTTCCCCTCCTAAACACCAGTAACAATGGTGCGAATGTTGTTTTCTTCATAAAGAAAATATGTGATAACAGTTCTTAAGGATACATTATGAGAAATGGATTGTTAGATTTCTTTCTGTGCAAGCAAGATGAAATATACTTATATAGAGTAAGACTGTGTAGGTCAAGAGCTGGATGGGGCCTCGATGCAGTTAAACACAATAGACATGAGGTGTGTAAAACTGTTAGTGGCTTAATGTGGTGTACTGTTTCACAGTAAAGTTTAATAAGTAGCAATAGTATACTAAAATAATGATAAAAAGTATGGTATGGTAAGTACATAAGCCAGCAAATAGTTATTTATCAATTGCTATATACTGTTCATAATTGTATGTGCTGTACTTTAATTCTTAGTATTAGTATATGTTTGCAATATATAATAACTACATTCATTTTAGGAAATTGGTACCATATCCATATTGCATCTTTTGTATTTTGTTTTTGTTTTTGACGCAGAGCCTCACTACATAGTTTAGGCTGGCCTTAAATTCTCGAGGTAATCTGGGCTAGCATCAAATTCACTATGTAGGCTGGTTTGAGCTTGAACTCATAGCAGTCCTCCTGCCTCAGCCTCCCAGGTGCTGGGATTACTAGTGTACACCTCCTTGTCAGGCCACATATCACATCCTTACCGTTTTTCTCCCCCATCTACCTCCTACCTTTTCTTCTTCTCTTTCCTCAAATTCTCTTCCCATCTCTACAAAGTCTACTTTCCTATTTCTCACATCTTGTATTTTTTGATCTGTCTTACAAGAGAATCCATGTGATATTTAACCTGTCTTATTAATTTCACTTAGAATTATGACTCAAGAGTTATCCATTTTCCTAATTTAGCTTTTGTGGCTGAGTAGGACCTCATTATGTAAATATACCACATTCTCTTTATCAGTTTATCTGTTGATGGGCATATAAGGCCACTTGTATAATTTAGCTATTGTGAGTTGTGCTACTGTAAACATGGGTAAGCATGTATCACTAAAGTATGATTTTAACTCTTTTTGGGAAGATATCCAGAGGAGATATTTGAGTGAAATCTGTAGTTTTAGTATTTTGAGGGCTCTTGATACTGATTTCCACAGTGATTGTACTAGTTTACGTTCCCACCAACAATGTAGAAAGGTTCCTTTTTCCTCACAACTTTGCCAGCATTTGTTGCTTTTTGCATACATGATAATAGCCATTTTCCCTAGTATAAGATGGAATTTTGGTGTTGTTTTGATTTGCATTTCTTTAGTGGCCAAAGATGCTGAACATTTTTCCATGTACTTATTGGCCATTTGTATTTCATCTGAAAAGTGTATTAATTTTAATTGCCCAGTTTTTGAGTAGGTCTTTTATTTTGGAGGGTCTAATGTCTTTTATTTTGGAGGGTCTAATGTTCTTTATGTAGTCTAGTTATAAATCCTCTGTCAGAGTAGTTCTGTAGGTTATTTCTTAGCTCTATTGTTTCCTTTGCTGTGCAGAGTAATTCTATGACTGACAGCATAGTAGATCCATTTATACTAGCATCACCACAGTGCAGTGTTCTGCAGGATTACTAGGCGATAGGAATTTTCAACTCCATTATAATCTGAAGGGGTCACCTAATTGGTAACTTCTTCATGTATGCCCAGATGGCATATGTGATTCATCATTGACTGAAGCATTGTTGTATTGTGCATGAATGTAATTTCCTTTTCTGCTGGTTTTGCAGCATTTAAAAATGAAACATTTTTAATAACTGTAGATTGAGTTTTTTCTCATGTTAGATGTACCATTTATTGACATTTTATACTGTAGCTACCATTCTATGTAATATGTGTGTGCATATGTATATGTATATCAGTTTTGAATTCTCATAGCACTTTGAGACAGCTTCCATTGCTGTTCTCATTTGTAGATGAAAAATATGAAACTTGTTCATCATAGTGTGACTCCAGGCAGTCTGTCTTCATAACCTTCACCCATAATCACTTACTTTTGAGTACTTTTAGAGTTATAAATGAGTATAGGGAGTTATTCTGTTTATTTTGTAAAGAGTAGACTGCCTACATTGAATTCTCATATCAGTGTGGTTGTAGTCTAAAAAAAAAAATCTTTAAGCAGGGCTTGGTGGCACATGCCTTTAATCCCAGCACTCAGGAGGCTGAGGCAGGAGGATCATTGTGAGTTCGAGACCAGCCTGGGCTTCAAAGTGAGTTCAAGGCCAGCCTGAACAGCATAGTGAGACCCTGTCTCAAAAAACAGGGCCAGGGATTTAGCTCAGTGGTGTGAGTGCCTGCCTGGCAGGCGTGAGGTTGTGAGTTCGATCCCTGGCACCAAAACAAACAAAAAAGTCTTTGTTTTTGTTTCTTTCTGAGGCTATTCGACCAAAGGATAGATACCTCTGCTAGGACCTTGACAGCTATACACCAGCATCTTCTAAACTGAAATTGGTTAGATTTCTGTTCTTTTGCTCATAATGATCTCATTTTAATTTCCAAATGCTTCTTTGCAAATCAAAGCCAGCATTTATTGGAGAATATATTCTGTGTGTGTGTGTGTGTGTGTGTGTGTGTGTGTGTGTCTGTCCGTGTGCACGCGTGCTCGCACATATGTGTATGCTCATGTCAGGGTGCATGCTGAGGATAGAACCAGAGCTCCATACATGCTAGGCAAACACTGTACCACTGAACTGTGTACTCCTAGCATCATTTTATACATTTCTAATCCATAGAATAATCTCACAAAATAAGCTTTGCCCCCTTTATAGATTCAGGAAATCAAGACTCAAAAGATTAATTAACTTTTTCATATGCACACTGATGGTAAGTGGCTAAATTAGAATTGAATCAGTCTAACTCCAAAGTTTAAGTCATTTGTGTAACATCGTGAAGTCACTCAACTTTAAAGATGTAAGGTAACTTTCAGAATGCTCTTGAATTTGGTGAACTAAAGTTTTGAAAGTTTTCTGTGGGTTCTTAAATGTAGGTTTTTTTTTTTTTTTTTACATTGAAGAGCATTTATGTATTGATTTATAACATTTAGATATTGTTTCTTTCTTTTTTTTTTTTTCTTTCTTTTTTTTTGGTACCAGGGATTGAACTCACCAGGTAAGTGCTTGAACCACTGAGCTAAATCCCCATTCCCTATATCCTGTTTCTTAATTGGACTTCACTTTAGATTTCTGCCTATGTTTTCTGACTCTGGTTTAAGATGACTGATAGAAAAATAATTCTAAACATATAACAAGAATTGCATTTTTTATGTAAGTGGTAGGTTTTATAAATGAAATTTTGACATTGTTATCTGTATGTTGCATAGGAAATTAGTTTCCTGAAAACTTTTATAATCTGGAATGGTGAGTGTTTTGTTCTTGACTTGAAACCCCAGCTAATTAAAGAGCTAATATCTAGTAACTACTTTCATTCAAAGGACATTACGTTCAATTTCTGTCTCTGAAATTTGAGCCATGTCTTAAAAGTTGATAGTGATTTTAGGATAATTTGAAGAAGCAAAGGGAGAGAAATGTCTACACTTACTGGTTTTAATCAAATGAATTGATCTTAATTGTTAGAAATTGTTTAAAGTATGATGAGTACCCCATAATCAAAAATCACTTCTAGGTTGAAGGTACGTTTTACAGACCTGTAAAACTGAAACTTTCTGTAATACGTGGCTAAAATTTTCTAAATTTATTTTGATTTTCCCTGGACATACTTGCCATCTGTTTGTTATATTATGATTTTGTTTGTTTCTTGTATTGCCAAACTATTCACATTTGTGTGTTACCTTAAGAGAATATTTGATACTGTTTTTCTGAGCTTCTTTAATCAAAATAACTGTTAGAAGTACTTAGGATTTTCTTTGTATTTCTGCTTTAAAAAATTATGATGACATAAAATTCTGTTTTCTTAGTTTTAGTATAAAAAGCAAGTAGTAATACGTCAGCTGTTGTCTGTGAATTGTGATCAGTAGACCTCTGAATACTTTTTTAATATTGTATTGAACACTGTTACCATCAGTGTTATATAACCAACAGGCAGTTATTGGATAGCATCAGTATCCACTAACATTTTAATTGGAATTTAAAATTATTTAACTGGGTTTTATGCTTTGCATCTAGATGCCCCCAAGAGCCTCATGTACACAGTGGTGGGGCTTTTGGAAGGTAATTGGATTATGAAAGCATGTCACTTACTCTCTGTTAGGAGGTAGGGTCTGGCTGGAAGAGGTGAGTCACTGCAGGTATGGCCTGGAAGGGTTCATCTCCCTTCCTGGCTGCACCCAGTACTCTTTTCTCTGCTTCCCTGCCACCATGGCATTAGCAGCCTCTCCTCCACTCTGCCCCTCCTCTGTGCTGAATTGACTATGAATTGAATTATAAGCCAAAATAAACCTTTTCTCCTGTAAGTGTTGGGTAGGGTATTTCTCCAGGGATGAGGAATGTGACTAAGACACAAGGCCTCCTGTTTGAGACGTTTATAAATTGACTAGCAATTAAGCTTTATTTTTTACTTAGTCAGCCGCTAAGTCAAACTGCTCAATACCTTTTCTAATGGTAAAAACTAAGTAGCTTTAATTTCACAATAAAATATTGGTAATAATAGCTTTAAGAATTATACAGTAGTCAGTAATAATGATGTATCAGAGACCCCGGCAGTGAACCTCAGTCTCCTGCCAGGTGTTATGGTGCACAGTGGAAAGAAAGAAAGAGCAACAGACAAAATAGCAGTACAGCAGGGATCCAGGGTGACCAGTTGTTCACAACAAACAAAGGCCATGAGGCAGCTAGAACCTGGTCATTTATTGATTGAGAAGACTATCAGATGACTCAGAGGACAATGGTGTTACTAAGCTAATGAGGATCTTGCCCTGGAATGTCTTTAGTCTTAGTAGTGTTAGTCTTTGTGGTCTTAGTGGTAGGAGGGGATGGCCCACCCCAATGGGACAATGGGAAACCTCAAAAGGTTGAGACCAAAAAAATCAAGCCTCTGTTCTTCCTTTAGGGGAGTATGTAAAACTAGCCATTGTGCATTTGTGGTTCCAGACATACCCCCACTTTTTTCATAATCACGGAAGTTGAAACAGTGTAAAGGCTCTGAAAGCTATCGTAGCAGCAAGCATATTCTCAGGAGTTTGTGGGAGGCTCTGGTTACAGCAGCATGGGAGCCTCCTGTGTTGTCTTCTTTAGTTGTCCCTATGTCATGAGTTTTGTAGCCAGTGTGGATCTCAGTACTTGTGGTGCTGGCTTTTTTCCAGGGTCATCCTTGAGAATGCTCACACTGGAGGACCACACAGGAACAGGCTCCACTATAGGGCTGGGACATTCCTCTCTCCATGGTTGCATGTTCCAGGAGGGCAGCCATAACAGTGTCCCATTGTCTTTTAACACAAGCATTCCCTTGACCCTCTGTTATTAACTGTACTGGGCCATCCCATTTTCCTGTTTGGATGTCCTTCTATGGGACTTGAACCCTAGGTGAGCTTGTCAGATTTGTCTTTTTGCCAATGAAGTTCTGATGGAGGATATTTACCTTCTGTAACCAGGTTTAAAAAATTTAAGGTAATGATAGAAAGATCAAGTTGTGCCTGTGGAGGTAACTATATTTTTCCTTTTTGTTTTTGTAGTTGTGCCTCTAACCACAGTTGTCTTTTGCACTGACCTTTGCCAGGTTGATTTGGTGGGTCCCGGTAAAAGGAGTCTAGAACATTTGTCATTGGTTCCATCTGCATGATCACTTCAAGTTTGGCAGCCTCTACCCAAGCATAAACAAACTTTCTGAGAAATTAGAGCATGTATAATCAAAGCATGAGCGCTAGAATGAAAAGGCAGGTTGGGGAAAGAGCTAAGTCTAGACTCTGTTCTTTAGGGACTGTAATAGGGCTGTAACCCTCTGGCTCTTAAACCTCTTTACTGATAGTGGTCAGCTATAAGGTTGTTGTTTAGCTGTCAGTCTCTTATTTAGTTACAAGTCCTTCTCCAGTTTTAGCTGTAAGAAAATAGAGAATTTTGTGGTTTTGAAGGACAATTTCATTTATTTATTTATTTTTTCATATTGCCCATCACATCCAGAGCAAACTGATGTCCTGAAGTTCAGCAGCTGCAGAGGAGAGAATTGCCTTGAACTGAACACTGTTGCAAACTGTGTTATTTGTCAGGGTCAGTCCAAGAGAAGGGACAGAAGAGTGACTTCAAGTAAAAACTAAATCCTAACCATCTTGGATGCAGAATGACAAGATTAAGAGCTTTCCTAGGGTGGATCTTTAATCCTTAGCAAAACCTGCCTCTAGAGATAAGTTATGATTCACTTCAACTGTATTGACAACAGAAAGTGAAACCAATAATCAAAGGACCTGAATGGCTGCTTTTTAACCTTTTGAAAGAGAATGAGAGAGAAGATGAAAGTGTTCCAGTTATACTCTTTAGGGCTTACTTTCTAATAAATGACTGAGTCAAAGTTCTGAAATCCCAGTCAGCAGAAAAGATCTGTTGCCTCCAGGGACAGACAGGCAGGTAATAATCCAGAAGAAATCTTGGTCCTAGGGCAAAGATGTCTTTGAGCCTTTTTGGTTTCTCTATCCACTCACCTCTATACCAGTGCTGGGTAGGTCCTATTTAAACCCACTCTGAAAGTAAGTATCCCCATGTATATGTAATACAGTTAAGAAACTCACAAATTGAAGTCTGTAACCACTGTCACATTAGAAGTTAATATTTAAGAGTAACATTACATCTCTAATCTAATTCATAGGTCTGAGTAAGTTCTGTAAAGACCTCAGTGTACTTATCAAAATCATCAGAAAACTCCTAAATCTTGTCTGATACGTCTTAGGTCACTTAGAGAAAAGGGGCACTTGAATGAGGGTAATTCTAAATTTCCCATTTACTTCCTATGAGGGATATTGTCCTTGAATTTGATCACAATCAGCTAACAATGGATACAGCCTCATGGAGGCCTTATGAAGGGCCTGTAGGGGAAGCCTCTGTAATAGTGAGTGAGGCTTTGATTACAGTTGGTTTAGAAACCTCATCCTCAGGTTCTAAATGTTGAAGAAGAGTAGCTCAGTGATAGTGATTTCTTAAGGACTGGAGGTGTCTGGTTTTCCTGTGACTCACTTTTAATTTGAATACAAGTAAAGATTATTTCTTTAGTGCAAAGAAAGGTTGAGCATAAGGCAATTTTGACCATTTTTCCTCTTTATTACAGGACAATTCTAGTTGTGAAATAGCATAATCAATACCTTTGTGTTAATTGTCATGCTTAAAGAAGGAACTATTGTTTAACAATAAACCATTGCTTTCTAGTTCTTTGAATGAGGGTTCTAAATGTCCCTTTTAAATTTGTTTTGACACCAGTGATTTTAATATTTGTCTTAGATCAACTCAGACTACCTCGGTAATTTTCCATAGTTTGAGTTAACATTGACTCCAGGAGTCCCAGTGTAAAGAGTCCCTGTACTTAAGCATTTCTTCGACCTCAGCCTCTTCTGTAGCTGGGACCACAGTCATGTGCTGCCACACCTGTTCCAGGGAAGCAGGGAAGGGGAAGCTGCTTTTCTGTTTCACGGCACTGTCATTGGCCCACCACAGCCACCCTGTTTCATCTGGCACAGGTCCTGAACTGCCATTGCCACCTCTGTCACCACCACCCCTGAAGACAACCATCCCGCTATCTTTGAGCACCTTATGTCAGTCTCTAAAAAGTCTGGAGGTCTGGACCAAGAAGGAGTCTCCACAAGTCTGATTAGTATACCGTATTCGCTGAACCACCATTGAGAAATGACAGGCTTCAAGAACATTTCCTTACATAGTTGCCTTCTTTACAGCCTGTTGGTATTTAGGCATACAAGGTTCAGAATATTTTATCTTTAAGTAGTCTGAAGTTGCAGGCTGAGGATTTCCTTTAGAATTCTAACCCGGCTCTGGGTCTTTCCCAGAAGCCAGCAGCACAGATTTTTCGTTTTCTTTATATTTTTCTCCCTTGTCCTATTCTAAAACAAACTATGGGCATACTAGTACTTAACAGATCTAAAACAGATTTTGCCAAGCTCCAAACTAAGGTGGTCTCAGGAGAAACATTTTCTCCTCTGCCATGAGCTCTCTTGAAATTTTTTTTTCCTTTTTTTTCCACCATGGCCCAATTTTATATATCCAAAGTTCCTGCCTATGGGAACCAAGGATTGTATTTATTTCTTGGAGTGTTTTAGTGATACTGATAGCTGGCATTATATTTTGTCTTCTTTAAAAGAGATTTAAAGAACGATTTTAAAGAAAGGGATTTCAAAGAAAGAGATGTTAAATTAAGAGATTACCCCTTATTTTAATCCTAGCGAAATTCTTCCTGTGTTGAAAGCACTAACCTTAGCTCTGGAATCATCACATGAAATCTGAACACCATCAGAATACTACTAGTAAATGTCCTGGGTTCAAACCACGTTTGATGCCTGTTATTGGAGACATCTTCAGTGAGTGCCAGTTTCTTGCCAGGTGTTCGGTGCATGGTGAAAAGAAAGAAAGACCAAGAGAGAAAATAGTGGTACAGTGGGGACCAAGGATGACCAGTTGTTCATGAGGAACAGAAGGCCATGAGGCAACCAGAACCTCGGCATTTAGTGTTAGTCTTAGTGGTCTTAGTCTTAGCAGATGGGAGAGGATGGCCCACCCTTAATGGGATAATGGGAAATCTCAAAAGGGTGATACCAAAAATTCCAAATCTCTGTTCCTCCCTCAGGGAAGTATGTAAAACAAGTCACTGTGAATTTGTGGTCCCTAACAGTGATTGGAATCTATATATATGAGCAGTTAAGTAGGACAGGCTCTACTTTTATATATTTGGATAAATGTAGGAACAAGTTTAAACTAAGTATTCGTAGACCTGGTTTCAGGAATGGAAGCAAAAGTCTGTTTTCAGTAGAAAATGAGGAAAATTTGATGGTAGCACAGGAATGAAGTTTTATCTAAACAAAAATGTGTTTTTTTGGTGGAACTAGCAATTGAAAACATGCGAGGCAAGCACTCTAATCTATTTTTAGATAGGATCTTACTAAATTGTCTTGGCTGGCCTCCAATTTGTAGTGCTCCTGTCTTAACCTCTTGAGACTAAGGGTATGTGCTACTGTATTAGGCTAAAAACGACCTTTTTTAATTTTTAATTTTTTTTTTTTTACCAGTATTGTATCTTTCTACCCTGCATGAGTCTTAACTAAGTTTGTCCCACATTGGAAAGGACAGATTTAATGAGAGAGAAACAAGTATATTAACATGTGTACCCCATGTATACATAGAAGATATGCAGGGTAAGAGTAAATCTCAGAGATGACTTTGAAGTCAGGCTTACATGAAATTCTTCAACAAAGAACAATAAAATTCTTCAACAGAGAACAATCACTTTGAAAAGTGGCAAAACAGGAAAAGAACTTTGAGATTCTAGAAGTGAAAAATTGTGGGAAGACAAGTGTTAACATACGTACCTTTGGTGCCATCTCTAGGTTGATAAGATCTAAAGTCCTCTTCATTGATCAGCCTGGCCTTTCTGGTAGAGGGGAGGATGGACATAGTTATTTTTTAAAAATTATCCCTGCTTTCAGGGAAATGAGAGGGAGGCTAGAGAACTTTTCTTGTTATCTGTTTCTTGTTACAGTTGCCTTGAGTTCAAAATACTTCTGCCAAAGTAGCATGTTTTAGGGTGGCAAATTCTGCTGTCCTATAATACAGTGTTCTACTCTTTTTAACATTCATATGACAAAGTTTTGCTCTCTATTTTAAGAGGTGTTTATTTGTAAATTTTCTTTAACATACATATTTTTGTCTGTATTATGACATTTCCTAGTAACTCTTGGTGCAGAAAGATTATTTTAAATACTCGAACTTATTTTTACTGCTAACTCTTCAACCATCCTGATTTTATAAGTAATGTGCAGGGATTTTTTTTTAAACAGGAATACCGTTTTATTATAATTGTATTTTTTAGAATTCTACATCTGTATGGCCAAATAATAAGTAAGCAAATAAACTTGCTCATGTTATTTTTGAGTCTACTACTTTTATTTGGCAAGAATGTTTCTTGAGTGTATCGCTTTAGATGACAGTGCACCTTCCTTTAGAATCCTTGGAATTACTCATTATGTTAATAGCTGTTGCACACATCTGCTTATCTGGCTCCTGAAGGCATTTTACCTTGTTGTAAATTATAAGATAGTAATTTAACTTCTTATACTGTTGTCCGGACTTTAAAAGTACTAGTAGTTATATACAGTTAAAAAAATAAAGTCATTATATTGTTCATGTTGTTCTTCTGTATGAATGGTAGAAAGTAACTTTTTTGTGAATGAAGTTAATTGGTTAAGGAATTTTCTATTACAGTGGAACAAAATGTGTAATAGAAATAGAAAAGAAAGTATGAAATTATCAATATTTGTAGCTCTCTACCTTTCAGACCTACAAAGTTACTGATAAAACTAATTTAAAATATCGTTGGTAATACTTGTAAGAATTGTTACTTCTTTTAATTTGTAAACTGTGTCATTAAAAAGTTGATTTTGCTCACATAGTTAAATTTTGATTCAAACAATGTAAAAGCTGTATAAATTCTTTAGAATTTATGAGTTAAATATATATGTATATACAACATAAATTATATATTTATATAAGAACACATAAATAGTGTTTATACTGGAAGTATATTTTAATACTGTTAACTTGTCACATGTAAATATAAACACATTATTAGCCTAGAAATCACTAGTCAGAAAATACAATGGAACTGATTCCATGCATAAGAACCATAGAATTATTAAATGCTTAGAAATGAGTTTTTAAAAGAAAATTACGAAACTTTTATAAAGAAATACTGTAAAAGTCCACTGAAGCTATTGAAAAAGACTTGAATAAATAGAAAAACATCCTATACCTATTGGGATAGGAAGACTCAATGGTATGCACTATGGATGTTTGTTAGGATAGATGAAATAGAGCTATGGTTCCCTCAAGAAGAGCAGAAAGTAAAACCCAGGTGGGATCTTTGGTAAATTGTTTTCCATTTTAAACTGACATACTGAAACAAAAGGGTGGAACCATGTATATTACAGTCCTCTCCTTTTTAAAGATATTTTTATGGAAAAAAATTTCATAATCAAATAAGATAACAATAGTTATTACACTGCGTATTGTTATCTTCAGAGTAGTTAATCAGAGTACAAGACTTAAACCAAAAAGGTTATTACAAAAAAGAAATAAACAGATAACACAAAACTCTTCAATTTGTATTCTGACCTTATGCCTATTAATGGGCTAACCTAGATTAAGTATCCAAACATGGTTTTTTGGTACAGAGTGAGAGATATCGATCAGGTAAATTAGTACAACCATTTTGGAAATCAGTGTGGAGATTTCTTAAAAATCTGAATATAGAAATTCTGTTTCAGCCAGCTCTGCCTCTCCTGGGTATCTTCCCTGAAGAGCTAAAGTCATCCTACCACAGCAACATGGTGGTACTTCAGTTCATCAGCACTTTCGTTTGAGAGCAATTTGGTTTGCAAACAGAAATGATTGGCAGAATTTTGTTTCTGTTAGTGAACTCTGCATTGGGTGATGAACACAACTATAGCCATCTTTCCTGCACCAACGTGGCCATCTTTTCCACAATTGTGGAGCATACTAAGTTCATGAACTGGGTATGACTGTACACTACACAAATGGCCATGTTTGTGGCAGCACAACTCACAATAGCTAAAACACAGAAACAGCCTCTATGCCCATCACCAGATGAATGGATAAATAAAATGTGGTATTTACACACAGTGGAAAGCTACTCAGCCACAAGAAGGACAATTATGAGTCATGTATAGGAAAATTGATGGCTTGTGAAACCATAATCCTATGTAATATAAATCAGTCACAAAAAGTTAAATATTTCATGGTAACCCTCATATGAGAGGACTAAAATACATACAGTTTAACACATTCACAATGAGGTCATATATGCATGACTGTCTCATTGGGTGGCTTGTACCATTGGTGATTCAAGCTGGTGGGAACATGTTAAAGAGCAGAATAATGAGCCATATTAAGAAATAGGGAAGTGGCTCCATAGAGATGGGAAAGGGATTTGAGAAGGAAGGGAGATAAGAGGGTGAGAGGGATTAGGGAGTAAAAATGATAAAGATGTGATATGTATAGGTGTCAAACCCCCCGTGGTAAATATAATCACTGTGTATCACAAACATGCTAATTAAATGAGTAAACAAACAAGATATGCAGACTGGAAATGTCCTCAGCTTTCTGGAAGAAACAAAAACTCTAGGACAAGAGAGATATCATTGTCCTAGACCTAAAGTGAATCATATATAATAATGTGGGATTTTTTTATATACAATGTCTAGGTCATACCCAGATGTACATGCATACATACAGCACTAAATTCAAGAAACAGCAAAAAAAAAACAAAAAAAAAATCTTGAGATACTGAAATTATCAAACATTAAGAAAGCCACCATACTTATACTTAAGTTGAAAAAATAAAAAGCAAAGGTCAGTGCATAATGGTAGGAAATTGAAAACTATAAAAAGTGACAAGGCAGATTTGAAAAAGAACTAAATAGGAATTTATAATTGCAAAGTAAAATATCTGAAGTTAATATAGTTTGCAAAGTAATATTAGTCAAAGCTGAAGTGAACAATAGTGCATCAGAAGATACGCAAGATGGAACATGAAAGAGGAAAAAATATGAAAAATAATGAATGGAAGGAAAAGGTAAGAAGGAATATAGTGAGGAGATCTTGTCTGCCTTTAGTAGACTGCCATGAAGAAAGGAAATAATGGCCAAAGGAACTCCTCGAAGAGTAGACAAATAGACTAACAAAAGACAGTCCAAAAACAGGTCCATGAATACTTAATTTGGGACAAAGGTGGCATTGTAGAGTGAAATGAAATGGTTAACATTTTCAGTAATTGGTGCTTGTACAATTTAGTGTTCATATAGGAAAAAAAATAAGGGTATTATATATAAAAACCAGCCATGTGTAAATCTAAATGTGAAGTATAAAATATTTTTTAGAAGATAAAGTAAAACATCTTGATGTTTGAGTAGAGGGAGATTTCTTCTAAGAAGTCACAAAATTACTGCAGTTAATAATTGTGCTAAGCAAAATCTAGCATTAAAAAGTATTCAAGGGGAATGTGAAATATATCCAACAAACAACTTTTATTTAAAACAAATTGAGAACAAGATAAAGCTATAAATCAGTGAAAAAAAAGACCATTCCTATTGTAGAGTGGACAGTTTTGCCATTTTAGCAAAGATAGAACTCAAATATCAAGAGTTTAACCTGATTAATAGAGAACTTGTTATTTAGTATGGTTTTGTTTATAAAAATGACAAATTATATGCAGTTTAAATGCCAATAATAGAATGCCATTTGGTCTTAATCATTATGTTAATAGGTTTATAATATATTAAAAATTTGCAGACTATTATGTATGATCCCTTTTTGTTAAAGTTACATATACCTACATGAGTGTAAGTGATAATGTAGACACACAATAAAGTCTGAAAATACTTCAGGAAGTAGCTGTGTATGGTTGATGGTATACTTGAAATTAATCATGTATCTTTTTTTGTTTTTACTTTTTTATGTTTTCCACTGTTTCTAAATTGAACATGTATTTTTTATTAAATGCATAATTGTATGCAATGTATATTATATAATTGATAGAATTACCAAAATATGGTAGTATATCCATTTCTTCATTATGGGACTTGTTTTTCTATTTTTTATTAAAATTTTCATTTGATGAATTACTCCCTGATGTTAAACATGTGCTGATACATATCTGAGTAGCAGCAATTTAAAATAGTATGGGTTAGTATGAGCCTAAGATGACTGAATGACTATTATCTTTCCATTTTCTTTTCACTTAAATTGGTCCTTTTTTTCTTTTAACTGCAATTACTCTTGCATTCTCCTTTTAATATTTCTTCTGTCCTGTTTTCTATAATGCTTTTAGGATATTAAATGTCCTTAATGTTTTCTTTCTTTCTTTTTTTTTGTTACAGTTTTGAATTTAGACATGGAGTTGAGAGCAAGATATAAAAATTGATTTCTTTTTAACTTTTAGGACCTTAAATATCCTTAAGATTTGTTCTTACAATTTCTAGATTTTTTTTTCATCAAAAAAAGAGTTCTTTTTAAAGTAATGAACATGTTAATTTGCAAAATGACAAAAGGCACATGGGTTTAACAAGGAGATAATGTTTTTTGGCTTTGTTGTATATTTTGTTTTTAGTTTGTAGGAGATATTATTTCACAAATTTATAAAAATATGATATGCTTTGTTTTGCCACATCTAAGACACTGAGATGTATTTTAAGTTTATTGTACTAGTAAACTTATTTATGTATATGTATATGCTTTAATTTTATGATTGCTTTTGATTATTGTTCTTTTTATCCTTTTTGGAAGTGGGGTAAAAACTGAATCAACATGCATATATAGAAATATACGCATACATTCATATACTATATAAAGACATTGTTTCAAATTTCTTTTAGCCAACAAATGGAATCTTCTTGAGCATGTTTCTGATCGTTTTACCGTTGGAATCTATGGCTCATGGGCTCTTCCATGAATTGGGTAACTGTTTAGGAGGAACATCTGTTGGATATGCTATTGTGATTCCCACCAACTTCTGCAGGTATTGTGGTATAGTATAGTAAGAAATAACTGACTCAACAACATTTTAATATTTATATAATATTTATATGAATATAAAATATAGCTTTTTTAGAATTATAATTTTTCAAAATTTAATGTTTGGTCGCATTTCATTATCTCAAACTTTTAGAAAACTTAATTTGCCTTTTCAGAAGTGTGGAAAATTTGTACAAAATTGTAAACATTGCTATGTTTCTATTTTTTGTAGCTAAATATCTGTAAAATAGAAAAAATAGTTCTTGCTACTAATGAATTCTGATGACCAAGTTTTCATCATACTTTTTATGTGAGGAATATTCTGAAATCCGCATTTTTATCTAATTTCAAATATTTGACATAAATTCTCCAAACAAATTTGTTATATTTTCCACCATGTTAAAGGCTTGGTAAAAGTTGAAAGTTCTTAGGAGAAGTAAAAAAAAGACACTTGGAAAGGTCTCAAGGTAAAACATGGCAATTCTGCAGAAGAATATGCGAAAGAATTATATACACAGATTTTTGGTCCATTATAATTTTTGTTTATTGTGTATCTTTTATTTTTCTTGACTGTTAAATGTTACAAATATGAAACAAAATGTTTTCTTTTAATGAAAATTAAGTGTTCTTAGAATAGTACTGGTAGTACATGAACCAGCATTTAAAGTTTCAAAATCCCTGATAGAAATTTATTTTCTGAATACTAGCAATGGCTTTGCCTCCTCTACAATGGTAGTATTTTGTTTCCACTTGTATAAAACATGATGTAGCATCTGTACTAGGGTACCATTTTAATTTGTTTCAGTATCAGATATGAGTCTTCAGTTAGTGCTCAGTAGTATAAGGCAATATATGTAGGTATTAATTGTTTTAAAATTACATTTATTAATAGAAAATTTCTTCCATCTTTTATGTGCCTTAAGTTAGTAAAGCTTGAGTCAATTTTACAAAGATTTTTCAACATAGAAATTAAATATGTAATTAAAATAGTTTCCATATTTTATGTGGTAAAATTTTTTTCTCGAAAATGTTATTGTAGTTCTTTAAATATGCAGTATGATCTTGCTTTTTTAAAGTCTTGTTCAATGTCTGTCAATTGATAAGAAAATAAGAATTAGAAACAACAGGTAGTACTCTCTATATTTGGAGATAGTCTCCCAGCTTTTAGTTTAGTTATTGCTTTATTGATAAATACAATTTTTAAAACGTCAAGTTTTGATTTTCCAAGCTTAACTCTTAGTACTATGCATATTATAGAAAAGATGATTCTTAAAATTCTTGCATTTAGAAATCAGCTATGCATTATGATTCTTAATGACAAATGAGGATATTACGTAGAATAATAATTTTTAAACACCAAATAATAGTTTTTTCTTCTTCTTCAGTCCTGATGGTCAGCCAACATTACTTCCACCAGAACATGTGCAGGAATTAAATTTGAGGTCTACTGGCATGCTCAATGCTATCCAAAGATTTTTCGCATATCATATGATTGAAACCTATGGATGTGACTATTCGACAAGTGGACTGTCTTTTGATACTTTACATTCCAAACTGAAAGCTTTCCTTGAACTTCGGACTGTGGATGGACCTAGACATGATACGTATGTTTTGTATTACAGTGGGCATACCCACGGCTCAGGAGAGTGGGCTTTAGCAGGTAAATTCACCTTTGGCAATTTCACTGTTGTGAAGACACACATATTTGTAGAAATCTTTCTTATGTATGGACATTAAATTTCCCAATTTATCACTTCATGGTGCCCAAGAACATGTGTGACTTTTTTTCTCTACTGTACCTATATAGTATAATTCTAATAATCAAAAAGGTTTTGTGGATTATGTTTTATAGTAATTGGAAAAAAATCGACTTGATTTGAGACTTGCAATCAGTTTCCTTTTAAAGTATATTCAGAATTACTGTGCATATCTCAGTAGTCCTTCCCACATGTGGCTTTGTTTTTGTTAGAAAGTTCACTAAAAAGTTTTTTGAGATATGACAGGGTTTTGCTATATAATCCAAGCTGACCTCCAACTTACTTTTCTCCTACCTCAGACTCTTGAGGGCTGGGATTACAGGCAGTGCCACCATGCCCAGCTCATCACCAAAAGTTTAAACTGTAGGCATTATTATTTAGTGGGAGTAATGCAAGTCATAAGAGCATGGCTCCTGTTCTCATTTCTATAACAGAGTTATTTTAAACAAGGTGCCTCTTTTCAGTTTTCTCATCTGTAAAATGATTGGGAAACGTGGAAGGATCATTGAATTTCATTGTAAGGTATAAATTGTGTAGTATTACTTTGGATTTTTTAAATGCTTTTAATCTATTTAAAAAAAACATAAAATAACCTTGGTTTGTATACATTATGGGTATAAAGAAAACCCTTTTACTGCCAGGAAAGAAATGAGGTCTCTCTTTATAATACTGTATATGAATTTGTTTGTCAGTCCTCTCAACTGCAGTAGAGACCCCATAAGTCAAGGACTTTGTTTTATGAGTTATTATGTAGAATAGAGACTGTAACATAGATGGGATCCTTAAATTATTTATAGATAGATGAAATCATTGAATGAATCATGAAAAAGGGAACATAATTATGTTATATTAGAAATAGTTCATTTAAATTGTTATATCCTGCCTTTTCTAGAAAAGATTTTAGATGTTTTAAACCAAGAACACACAATAATAATAAAATTGTCATAAAATTTAAATAGAAACATATTTTCAGGTCAAAGAAACAGAAGTATGAAAGGAACAGAGACAGAGCTACCAGTGTAAGAACTCCAGAAGGAAACAAGTTAAAGTCAAGGTTAAAGCAGAGATGATTTTAAACCAGCATGACCTCACTAATCTTATGCCAACTCTGTAACTAGGGTTATGTCATAAAAAAGGTATTTTTCTGAAAGTTATTTGAAAGTTTTATTATATGTGACCTATTTTTAAAATAAATATTGAACAGTTCAAGGGCTGCTTAGAAGTAGTAATCTAATATTTATTAGGCACATTTTAAGCCTCAGGTACTGTGCTTAGTACTTTGTAAACAGTATTAGATTTAATGTTTATACAAAATCTTTTGAGATAGATGCCATCATTTCTATTATTTTCATTTTTCAAAGAATAAAATGGAGCTGAAAGTAGTTCTGTAACATCACTATCCATGGGCATACAACTAAATAGTAGAACCATGAGTGGTAGAGCTGTAACTCGAGCTCTGGTTGGCCTGACTCCTGTGGTGCTTTTCCCCCTTCTGTTCATGTTGCCACCAATCATGAACTCCGTGATGATAGAGAAATGGCAGAATCTGGTGAGGTACTTTTGTTAGCATGGATCACCTGTTTTCAAAAACGTAGAAAGACAAAGTGGTCAACACTACATCTACATGAACATAGTTTAAAAATCATTTATTTTTAATCACAATGTAGAATATAGCTTTTTAAACTTTATGGCTCCTTCAATTCCAGGTAAAATATAACATTGTGCTATCCTTTAACTCAGAACACAAAAGAAAAATTTCTAGTCTATTAAAATTTTTCCAGAAATAAAATTTCATTTCTAAATCTAGAGACTGCTTATTGAAAGTTTACTACAATAGTTGTAATAAAAACTCTTCCCAAATCAGATGGGATAAAGGCATAATTTTGGTATTTAATACATATGGCTTTGCAAATAAATTCTAGTCATCAAGCTTACTAGTTAGTGTTTATATCCACTTTTTCTTTTCCTAGGAAATTAAAAGACATCAGGATAAATAATATAAAGCTTTATATGATGGTACATGCTTGTAATCGCAGCACTTGGGAAGCTGAGACAGGACAATCACCAGTTCAAGGCCAGCCTGAGCTACATAGCAAGTTTGAGGGGAGCCTAGATTCTGTGTTAAAAAAAAAGTATATAAATTGGTATTCTTAAACTTTCACTGATTATGAAATAGAAATAATTTATGAAGACCTACCTCTATTAAAATAATGTTGTCAATTTAGTAAATATCAGTCACATTCTGGGATGGTAGTTTTAGAAGCATACTACAAATAAATTGACCATTACAGAATTCCTCTATTAGCCAAAAAAATTTACCTCACTGTAACTTTGTCAGTTTATTACAAAAAATAAAACAGATGATAATAAGAGAAAGTATCCCATAATTCAGCAACTCTGTATTGTCTTGTCTGGCCTGTAGCACCTGGCTTTATTCCAAACTAAGTGACAACTAAAGCACTGATAATTTGTTAATACTTAGCTTTGCAACCACTTTTGAAGTGGGGAAGCATGATTGGCTTCTGCTTAGGTTAACAGATAAGCAGCAGGTCTAGAACTGAATATTTGCTGTGGAAAATGAGAATCTATGTTTGTCTATCACCCATGGCTAATAATCTTTCTCAGAATATATAGTTTTACATTTATGGAGTTTTATCATATGTGACCTGATTTTTTGCCTCTTTACAATAAAAGACAGTCTACTTAGAAGAGAAGCACAAATAAATGGAAAAAATGTAGATTATCTATAAAGCTCTTTATCATAGATAAAGTCTTTAAAAAAGCAGTCTCAATTATTTAAAATGCATCAGATGGCTGTTATCTGAGATAAATGTAACTACTTTGTATCTGAACCTAGAGCCAAACACAGTGTGCAATCTATTCATACAAGAATGCAGAGCAAAACAAAAAAAAAAAGAGAAAAAAGATAATTTAAAAAACTTTTATGCTGTCATACTGGCGTCTAAAGAGTATTTATATAAGCGAATGAGGGTAGAATGTGCTAAGAGTATTGAAGTAGTTATGGGTCATGCTAAGCATTGTTATTTTGTGATGGATGGAATTTGTGTAATAGCTCTTATAATCTGTGTCATCCTCTGATCTCTGGAGAAACATCATAGAACCGGCAATAGTGCAGGCCAGCCTTTGGCCATCTCTGAAGAAGCATGATCTTCTGGAGGTGCTGGTGAAATGATGCATTAGTGACCTGTGGTAACTGGGTACCAACTAGCATCTCTGAGACAGTGCTCATGAGCAGCACTGTAACTCGTAAAACTCAAGCTTCATTGTCTGGCTTTGATTAGCAGGCCGATGATTAAAGGATTATTAATTAATTGTATATAGAGATTGTGATTTAGCCTGGCTTCTAAGGGCATATCACTAATACCATCCAAATGAGAAAAAAATTTTTTTTCTGGTTTTGATACTTGAACAAAGGGTGGTTGCTCTTGGTAGAAACATGTAGCATTCTGAAGTTAGGTTGTTGGATTTTGTGCTAGTGAATTATATTAAAACTTTTTCTAATTTTAAAGATAATGTATGTTCAATATAAAAATTTTGGAAAATTAGACAAATATTTTGAAATCCAGCAATTACAACTATTAAATTTTTATAGATACACTTCTATTTGTGCATTTTTCCTACAAGTATAAACATTTTCTTCTCAATTTTTTTAATTTGTTTTTGAGACAGGGTCTTGTTATGTAGTTCAGATTCGTCTGGAACTTATTACATATCCCAGGCTGGCCTTGAACTCATGGTGATCCTCTTGTCTTGGGCGTGTACAACTACACTATTTGCTTGTACATTTTTTAAAATAATTGTTATTGTATGATAAAATATCTAACTCATACCATAATTTATTTCCATTTCCCCCAGTTCAGATTTCATACCTCCTTGGATACAAGTGAGAAGAAGATCTCTATAGGCAGTTTTTTTTTGTTTCCACTTCTGTTCTTTCCTTAATAGAACTCCCTAGAATTGGATGATTATGTCTCTGTAACATTGAAACAGGGCTATGACTAGGGTGAGAAAAGGGTGACTGTTACCACTGGCACAAAACTGAAGAGAGTGGCAAAAAAAACTCTTGTCACTGAAGCAAGTAATTTTCATTTGCTTATGAGACAGGATCTCACTGTGTATTCCAGGCCAGCCTTGAACTCACTACGTAGCCCAGTCTGGTTTCAAACTCACAGCAATCCTTCTGACTGTACCTCCTGGTTGCTGGGATTGCAGGCACATGCCACCATGCAAGGCTGAAATAAATAGCATTCTTAATACAAAAACACCAATCCACAATGAGCCATATATAATATCAATTAGCTGTGAAACAGGTTTCCAGGTTAGAAATATATTCACTTTAAGACTGGGAATTTGGTTTGGTGGTAGAGCCATGGGTTCACCCCCTGCACGCACACCCCTCCCCAACATGGACATGAAGAATTAGGTGCTCAGCCTTCTCTAAAGCAAGTGTTTAGATTTTTTTAAATTCTGTGTCATTCTTCAGGTATAGAACTAATATAAATGTAATTCCATTCTTAAACTTTTTTGTTATGTTTTTTTTCTTATGTACTTAGTAGGTACCTATTTATGAAAATAAGGAAATACTGTTTTATCAGTGATACAGAACAGGGGCCAGTAAACTTTCTACACAGAGCTAGATGTTTTTGGCATTTTAAATTTTAGATTATAGAATCCATTGCCACTGCTTAGTTTTGGCATTGTAGATCAAAAGCCACCATACAGAGAATGTAAATAGTGTGGTTATATTCTAATAAAATGTTATTTATTGAAATATATGAAATTTAAATTTTTTGTAATTTTTATGTCACAAAATATTCTTTTGGTTTTCTTTAAACTATGTAAAAGTGTAAAATCAATTCTTAACTGTTAGATTCCATAAAAACAGATGGCAGGTTGGATTTGATCTGTGAGCTGTAGTTGCTAGCCCAGCAAAGAATACGAGCTTTCTGTATAATTTTAATTTAGCTTCAAAGTGGTGCAAAAGCCATATGTAGTCAGTGGAAAACATACTTTGAATTTGAATTTTGTTCTTTTCCTGAGCTAGCAGTGTGCAGTGCAGTAATCTCTAGGGAACCCAGGCAATGTAGGTGAGCTTCAGGTCCCAGTGAGCCTCCAGTCCTGAAAGTAAATATCCGGTGTTCTACAGGGTGCAGTAGTATTTGGTAGGTGAGGTCCACTAAGTGTATAATCGATGTACAGTATTTTAACTGAGGATGAGTTTATTGGAATGTAAACTCACTGTAAATAAAGCATAAATATGTAAGACAATTTTCTTAAATTATAATATATTCTTTTTTATGTATGTAGTAAGGACAGTTTTATAAACTTGAAGATGAAAATCTGTCTTTAAAAATACCTTCTGCAAAGATAATTTGAAAGTATCTTTCAAATACTTTTCTACATTTTTTTTTGCTTACATGTTTATTCTAAGAATTTTATTTCTTTAAGTTTTATTTTTACTTTAAAGAGAAAAAGATAAAAATAACAGCTTCAAAATAGGTTGGTAGGAGAGTTCTAAGAATTTTAAAGAAAATAACTTACAAGAAAATTCTTAATCAGAGACTTAAGAAATTTCCCTGTTCAACTTTTTCTTGTCCACAGGTGGAGACATACTACGCCTTGACACACTTTTAGAATGGTGGAGAGAAAAGAATGGTTCCTTCTGTTCCCGGCTTATTATCATATTAGACACCGAGAATTCAACCCCTTGGGTCAAAGAAGTGAGAAAGGTTAATGACCAGTATATTGCCGTGCAAGGAGCAGAGATGGCAAAGACAGTAGATATTGAAGAAGCTGACCCACCACAGCTGGGTGACTTTACAAAGGACTGGGTTGAATATAACTGCAACTTGAGTAATAACATCTGCTGGACTGAAAAGGGACGCACGGTGAAAGCAGTGTATGGTGTGTCAAAACGCTGGAGTGACTACACTCTGCACTTGCCGACAGGAAGTGATGTGGCCAAGCACTGGATGTTACACTTTCCTCGTATTACGTATCCACTCGTGCATTTAGCAAATTGGTTATGTGGTCTGAACCTTTTTTGGATCTGCAAGACTTGTTTTAGGTGCTTAAAAAGATTAAAAATGAGTTGGTTTCTTCCTACTGTGCTGGACACAGGACAAGGTTTTAAACTTGTCAAATCTTAATTTGGACCCCAAAGCAGGGTATTATTGAGAGTTCATAATACCAGTTATCACTAACTTGCCATGTTTTTGTATGCTGTATTTTTATTTGTGGAAAGTATCTTGCTACTACTGTAGCTGCACTCACTTTGTCTTTTCTCAAGTAATTGTGGGATTTTGGAGGTGTTGGGAATAAGCATTATTTTATATTAAAAGTATGCAAGAAGTCATAAGTGCTGACTGTGTAAATGCATAAGAGATGTTAAAAATAACAGTGCACTTTCAGAAATGTTCGCATTTGCCTCTAATTAGGAAACAGTTGTCTATGTGGCCAGTGAAAAATTACTAATGCCTTGTTTTCTAGGCATACATTAAAGATCGAGGATCTGGCAGATTTGTTTACTATTTTAAAACTACCAGTTTACTAACAAATTTATATTTTGTGAACAGTTAGTCTTGAGTCCAAGGCCATTTGAAGAGCTATAAACATTTCCTTGAAAAGGAAGAGGTCTACCCAAAATGAATGTGAAATTTGCTTATACTTAACCACATTTGGGTATTTTGGTTGTGGACTGTTACCAGTATAGCAGAGAAGCTCAAATTCCCTTTTAGATCAAAACATTCTTCATGTAGCTAATATAAGAAGCTAGAGCCAACCAGTTGTTCCTTCATGCATAGTGAAGGCTCTGAAAGCACTGGTAATTTTAAGAGTTTTTCTCAGGGTAACAGTGTTTTCTTAATGAACAGTGTTTCAAGCTACAAATTTCTTGCAAATAAACTGTCTTTCATTTGAAAAAGTGGACTTATAAAAGAAATTTAGCATTTTCTCATTGTCCAATTCAGTCTGTTTAAGTATTCAGAAACATTTTCATCTCTCTGGTGTTACTACTATGCTATGAAAATTATTTTTAAAATTCCCATTTGTGATAACATTTTTTTTCTATTGAAGTTAAAAGGATGGGAAGCAAGTCATTTTTCCTTGTGTGCATGCATTATGTAAAAAAGTATTTATGTTCACAGTTTTAGTTTTTAAAACTTAATATAGTGTTTTGGCTGTCTCCTAAGAGGTAACTTATTTCGTATTCCCTTCCAGTGATCCTTTCATTCTAAATTTCCATCTTTGAGAAATATCGAGAGAAGAATATAATTAAATTGGGAGATAATCTAATTTTTATTTCTTAAATAGTGACTTTTCACCATTGAAGCCATTTTTCCCAACTCAGAGAGAAATAATGCCTGTACCATGCTCTACTGGTGACTTGAAAAATTGAAGTTTAGTTAGGAAGAAGTCACTTAGTGTCTGGGGACTTGTAGACCATGATCTATGCAGCATTGTTATAGTCTGATTATTTCTATGTTTCAAATATGATTTTCTTAAATACTTCGAATAAAATTTTGTTAAAAATTAATTTTTCACTTAATGTGCAATGAATCGTTACTGAATGTTTAGCATATTAAAAGTAATAGTTACAGAAAATGATTTTAAATGAATTTTAAAATTCATGTTTGGTGGCAGGTTGTTTTAAAAATTTCCAATATTTGATTAAACCTGTTAGCACGATCTAAACAAAATAGTATAATACTTCACTGTTGTTATTTTCTGAAATGATGTCATAGAAAAGTCATGTGTTAAAAGCATTAACTTATAGCATCAAGAAAGTTAATGTGCAGTAAAATCTTTTTGATTTCTTAACCAGTAGGTATCAGATTAGCTCTAACTAAAGCATATGTCTTCACTATGAGAAAGCCATATAAAGATAAAAGTATATTCTACATTCTTTATAATGTATTAAGTTAGTACTAAAAATTAATTAAAAGATCACAATTTTACCCACCCCCCAAGTTCTTCTTAATATATGCACTATCTATAATCATAATCTGTGAAAGAGCAACTGAAAAAGGCCTTTGGGCTGAAAATGTGATAAGCCAACTTATTTACTAAAAGTTATTGAATAACCACTTTGATGAATTTTCCTTCCCCAAAAAACTATAAATGACTCTTTAGGATGGTAAAGTTGCCAATTTTAAAACATTATTAATGTAGTAGATAGTACAGAGAAATTTTTTTAAAAGGATAAAATAGTACTTTTAACTAAAAATTTTAACAATTAGACGAATTTGCTTATGGTTATCATTTTGTGTGACATGTATTTATGAAGCAGTTACTTGAAAGGAATTATTTTAGGGACACTTTACCATCCTACTAAGAAAAAAGGGACAACATGGAGATATTTTTCAACATATTTCATCTTAATATTTCTTTCCTTATATGATATTTTGCTAAAATCACAAAAATACTGTCCCCTGAAATCATCTTGTTAAAAAATGTGCGTCATTGTGTGGTACTAATTTATCAAGTTCACTCTCCCCAATAACTTTTTAGTTCTATTGTCATTTCATTCAAAAATTTTTAGTTTGGTTTGGTCTACTATCTTGCTCTTAATAAATTTAAAATTCTGAAGAAAAGACCTTTCTAAAGAAAATTTTTTATAATCTGTTTTCATAAGCTCCACACTTTAAAATGCATTTATATATAATGTAATCTTCATTAGAATCAGTTTTGTTTGTAACTTTTGACTTATAGACTTGCTGTTTAGGGTATTTCTTTTTTATGTACTGTATATTCTTTCACATTTAGTGCCTAGTCTCTTTTGACATAATATTCTACATTACCTTTCTACAGGTGATGTGGTAGTTAATATTACATGTGCCAGAAGAAAATGTTAAACTATGTGATTATTTGAGAGTAACTGCTTAAAAGAATTTGATCTGTCAGTGCTTGTGAATATCTCTACTAGACTATAATTTCTTGTTGGTAGAGGTTTACACATTTTGGTATTTCTGCACATGGTTATCCAGAAGAATGCCTTGCACATAAAAGAAAGTGTTCAATAAATATATTTGACCAAGTAAGTGAATTAAGAATCCTAAGAAATTATCATAACTTGATTGTAAGTTACTACATTTTCTTTATGACATTCTTTAAATGGATATTATTTCAAGATTATCACTAAGCAAGTAAAAGGAAAGCATATCTCATATTTGAAATTAAGAGAGTAATAAGTGTCCAGATTAGGTAAGGAAAATTTGTGTTGCGCTGACTTACATGAAAACACAGCTAATGTCATACACACTCACACAAAACTACCCGTGCTTGTGGTTGGAATCCCTTTCTGTCATATTTCCAATATGATTTAGTCTCATTCTGTTGTAGTCGGAGTTTGCAAGGAAATCGATACAGGACATGTCATTTATAGGATTATATTATAGTATTCACCCAAAAGGTCAAGTGTAGAAGAGTGCAAGAGATTTGTCCACGCACTAGAGACCCCAAAAATCCAGCTGAGGGCTTTGGTTCCACGGCAGTGTCCTGCATGAGTCCACCTGAGGGCCCAGAGCACACGACAATGTGTAACGCAAGTCTGTATCAAGGATCTGTACTGGGAAGGCCCAAAGGCCAGTGGTGGAGGCTAGAAAGTCTGCACCAACGGGATGAAGGAAAGGATCTGCACTGGAGCCAGGAAGCAACACTCAAGGACCAGAGCTCCTCCAAAGAGAACTGCAGCCATCCTCAGCGACACCAAGGACCCAGGCTCCTGTGTTGACAACAGCTGAGTTCATATTAGGAAAACCAGCATGGCAGCCTTCTCCAGGAGAATCAACAGCAGCGTGCGTCTTCCCCTCAGTTCTCTTTATGCAGTTGGCAATAATCTTTGGGTGGGCCTTCCACACCCAGAAGCATACTGATTCAGTTCAGCTGGGTGTGACAAATTGACCATTCGTTAATCCTCCACACACTCATTTCCCTTTATTTCATGTAGATTTGAGATTTATCACAAAGGAAACATTAAATTGTAAATTAAAATATTGTAAAATCTAGACAGACATGTTCACAGCAGATTAAGGCCAAGCTAGGGAAACTCTTAACTATCTCATCTTCAGAGTATCTTCTCTATTCTCTAGCTACAATGCAGAACACTCTAAGCAGTGTAAGTTGAGGAACATTCTGTTGATAAAGTTGTCTACATTTATGTTTAATAGGAAATATTATTACTTAGCCCAAACCAGAGTCACAATTGAAAATTGTGGGCTCACCAGCAAGGGTTTGGGTGGCTTTTTTTTTATTAGTATCTAATAAAACATTTTGATTGATTAAAAAAAGTCAAATTGGCCATAATTTTGTGTGATGACTTCACAGTAGAAGTTTGAACTTAAAAACATGAAAATTTAGAAGACGTGGATAATTGTAATAAATTTTATTGAGCAGTCCTGTCCTAAAAATACTGATTTATTCCAAATTAAAAATTTTTGGCACTATTCCAGAGATAAGAGGAATGTAGTTTCTCTTTAGACCAGCAACGTTTACTCCACACCAAGTAATAATATTTTATATTAAAATAGTTACCAACATACTGAGCAAAATTTGTATTGATTGTAAATATAAACTATAATACTCAAATCAGTTTTAATCTTGTAACAGATCATTTGTTTTATCATCCTTGCCACAAAACACTGAAGAATCTTCAGACACAATTTTGGATTTAATTATATAGGATGTTTTTCTTCAATGTTTTGTCTTACAGATTGGAATGCAGACAGCACAGTGAGTTTTCACTAAGCATTTTACTATGTATATACACACATATTAGTGTGATTTTATATATATATATATATAATTTCAGATGTATGCCATTTTAGTGCAGTTTTATGATGGCTATTTTTAGGTTCTGGGGAGTCCTTACAGTTTTTTCTTAATAAATAAATATTGGTAAGGAAAATGGGATAGGAATTTTCATTTGTAATTCATGTCCATGTGTATTGGCACCCTGCTCTCCTACCTAACTGGAAGAGATACTCCTCTTCTGCTCCAGCCCTTAGGGGCTCGATTCCTTTTCGATTCCTTTGTACTCCTTTCTTCCCTTTCACATAAAACACTTTTATCTGTAAGAACAATAAAAATGATCATGACTGTTCTCTTTACTGTGTTCTAGGTACTGTGTAAACACTTTTACATGTATGATTTCATTGAGTCTTCCCTACCACATTATTTGGCAGATACTTTTATAGACGAGGAAACTTATGCAATGAACTTAGGTACCTTTTCTAAAATGGCACAGCTATGTCTAAGAAATTGTGTGTCTAACTGGTTTGAGACCAAAATCAGTCCTTAACATCAGCTCTGGCTCCAAACTCTTAACCAGTACCTTATAATTCTATCAAATTTATATCTTCAATGTCTGTTCTGAAACTTCTCGTACAATGCGGAATGAATGTTCTCAAGGCTTTAGGGTAGTAAAATCCTTCAATCCTACATCAGCCCATGTACAGATATAGCCAGGTTGATACTCTGCATTTAGTCTCCCATTTTCCAGCTTCTAGTATGGCCACGTGAGTTTTACCCACAGCTCTTTCAACAGTGTTCTTATTGATTCAACAAAGACCTTCATACTGTCAAAGAAAAAGACATCTTAACTGATCTTTAGAGCATTTGTTAACTACTTTCTCTTTCTCCAACTTTAGCTTCTGTAATAGAATTCCTCATATTCCTGCTACTTCTGTGTTCACATCTTGCTACGTTGGTATGTTTTGCAAACCCGTATTTCTGTTCTAACTGCCTGACTACCCGTTCTATTACCTACTTTAACCTTATCCACCTTTGGGATCTCAGCTACATTCTTCTTATTCTCAAATATTTATTTCAGCCTAGATGTGTCTGGCACTCCAGGCACATGTACACGATCATTTAATTTCACAGACTCCTCAAACTCAACAGTCTAAATCAGAGCTCTAATTTACCCTCCAAATTACTTCATTTCCTCTGTTCATGTATGTATGAATGGTAGCACTCTAGTTGATTACCCAAACCAAAATGTGAGCTTAACTCTTGACTTTCCTCCTGCCCACATCTAACTAGTTTCTAAGTTCTGCCAATTCCTCTCAATACTTTATGTAACCATCCACTTGTTTCATTTTGACTGCCTTCACCTTGTAAAAATCTTCCACTATTTTCCCATCACTTCTTATCTGTTCTTTTTTTCCTCAAATTTCAAGTCCCGATTTGCTCCAGTATGACCTTTGAGTCATAAGTGATTTCTTTGTATTAGCATATCAGACCTCCCTTGTTATCTGGCAGCTTTCAATCTCTAGCCATCTTCATTTCAATCACCCTCTCCTGTTGTTTAGAACTATTAGTAAATAGCATGAACTGTGATTTTAAGAAATAGTTCTATTTGGGTTGAAAACATGCTGGTCTCAAAATATGTTAATCAGAATTGGCAGGTGGATAAATAGTGCTGGTGGCATCTATTTGGAATGAGAAGGGTTTTCCCGTATTATATATGAGTCAGGCTTGCATCCAGGAGAGATGCTCAGAGTGGAGAGGCATGGACAGTGATTAGCATCTACTTGATTGAACTGCCTTTCTGCGTTATTGGTCACCAAGACAGTATGTTAGAGATTAAAAGATCATGGAAGGCGAAAAGGAAGGCTGTAGATCTGGTGGGAAATTTGGTCTAGGGGGCTAGGCTAGGCTAGGGTAAGTGATACGATATCACTAAGTCATTTTATAATCCACAGGCAGAAACTTGCCACCTAAGCTTTGCTAAAATATAAGAAAATCTATTACCCAGATGAAGCTGTAAAACAGGATGGAAAATATGAAGTCCAGTGGTAAAATAAGCAGCCTCTTGGAAACCAGTCACCATCTTGCTTGGTGATTTTCTTTGATGTGTCAGCAGAGTTTGAAGGGGAGCAGCATTGCTAACTCAGAAGCACTAAGCAGTTTCCACATGGGCTTCTGTCTTTACAGTGAGGTTTACTGATTCGGAAAGACTAGGGACTGTGCTTGTTATGCTGGATTGTTCCCACACTGTGCTATCTAGTAACTGCTATCTAGTACCTGGTCCCAAGACCTGGTAATTCTGTGTTAAAAATGATCAAGAATTACACTAGAGGGATCATCCCTTACTCCTGCTCCTGGACCTTTGAAGAAATGACATCACCAGCCTGGGTAATTCCACTCAAAGGCCAGAAATGACCCAGCTTCACAGAAATGGGAGCTACATACTACTTCTATCACATTTATAATTTTTCAGTGCAGTTATCAGCCAGCTCCCAAAACTAGGTCTAAAACTCAGTCTTGCCAGGAAGCTCAAGGATTCTTTGAGAGAGAACTTTCTGCACTTCTTTTCTGTAAATGACATGGGAAATGCTTTGTGTTCTACCACTTAAAGAATTTAACATCAAAAATACCTACTATTTGTCAATGGAAATGCATTGCAGAGTCCCAGGCTTCCAGATAACAGGTAACTTTGGTAACTTTGAAAGTATGATAGCTTTTGTTTGTCTCAGAGAAGAGTTAGCTCTGGAAGAGAGGGAAATCAAAATTTTCAGTCCTGAGAAGCAGTCGAGACGTGAGGGCATGGCACTCTGGGGCAACTCATACTTAGTTTTAGAAGTGACTAATGGAGGTGGCAGTAAGCTTAGGATGGTTATAGAGTGAGAATCATGGCTCTCCTGGAACTGGTAACAACCTGAAGGTGAAGCTCAGCCTGGAACCCTAAAATGCATCAGGACATCTGGTTAGGTCAGTTTCAGGGTCAGAGAAAAACTACTGTAAGAAACTAGAGGGTGTGGTAATGGCACCTTTGCCTTAATTCCAGACAGCAGGAAGAGTCTGATATTGGAATGTGGTGTCCCAGGAACTCAGCTGCTGACTGGTAGATGAACAAAAGGAGCAAGAAGCTAAGCCAGGGTCCTTCATGAGCCGCAATAGAAGAAGTGCAAAGGAGACAAGGAAAGTTGTAATTTTAAAATAGTACTAAAAAAACAAAACAAAACAAAAGACCCACAGCTTCAGGACATAAACTTTCTTTTTTGCGAAACTCACTTAAAAAAATAGTGAGACTTTTAAGGATATGATAAGTCTACAAATTGGGCATTGGGCCTGTGCGTTTCACCCGTAAATTGCCCTTCTTCATACAGACATCTGTCCTCAGAGAAGCAGCAGTATTTGTGGGCAGCATATCTCAATTTCAAACACAGATGAATGGTTTGCATTCTAGCCTAGCCTGCCAAATGGGTAACCTGGCAATGAAAGGAATGCAAATCTGATTTCACCCACCCCGAAGACACCCCCAAAACAATATAAAAACCCTCAAACCCACAGTATAATGCATCTCTCCCAAGGGCCCATACTCCATTCTCTTGAGTATGCACTTTGAAAATTCTACCTAATGAACTTCTTTTATTTCTGTCAGTGATGTCTTGAAAATTTTTTCTCTGTGACAAGTCAGTAGCCCTACAATCTATCCTGTCGGTAGTATAAATTGAAGTCCCCATCTTCTCTTTTTTGGGGAACTCCCTCAGACTCTGGTGATACTGGGAGAGAAACTATTTAGTAAAAGAGATGATATTAATAATGGTAATGATAACTTACTAATAAACGAAAACCGTGCGAACTGTTAAACTGATTATCTGTCAGGAGTTGGGCAGAATGAGAGAATTCAGCTCTGGGACCACAAAACAAACAGTAATGTGGATGAGAGCAGTAGAGGTTTGAAGATGGTGATGCAGAGAAGTAACAGAAGGGGAGAAAAGATAGAGATATTTTTTAAAGTCCCTGAATAAAACTAGTATAATTCTTATGCATAATCAGGGCATATGAAGTATAATCATACTATAGTTTTATTTAAATTTATTTATAGTCTTTCTTTCTTGTTGGTCAGATGAAAATTGAAGCTACTTCATTGTTTTCTTGGGCATATTTTGAAGATACCCTCTCAGTTCAGTAATGAGAATGAACACTTCCATGCCAAGGGTTCCGTCTTCATCTTACAGTTACTCCTGTATCTTCTAGCTAGGAAAACTGATAATACTGCTTCTTTCTTACTCTCTCTTCTTTTTTCAGGTAAAGTCTACCGAGGTCTGCTCCCTATTCTGGGTGTAGAGGCTGGTAGGGGGCTTCGTGACCAGGACCTACATGGCCATATCCTGACTCTCTGTTCACTGCATTCTTTTAGGCTATGGGTAACCCTTTCACCAACTACCCTGGGCATGTGCACAAATCTGCAGCTAATTTACATTTCTCAGTATCTGGCCAGTCTCTGCTTCCACAAACTTCTCAAACAAGAGTCAACACCAGCTCACTGTGCCTGCCGACTACAGAATCATATATTACTTCCTCTGAGGCTTCCAATTAAAGTCCTTTAGGATTTGAAGTGAGAGGTAGGTATTTCATTCTGCGTCTCTGTTTTTAAACTCTACTGAGCTTTTATGTCCACAATGGGGTGAGAGAATTGGAAGTCATACTTTTCTGCCTTCTCACTCTGTCACGATTACATTTTTTGTTCTTTTCATTTCTTTTTCATTGGGGTTCTTTCTGCTTATGCATTCCTTTCACCAGCAATAATGAGCTTCAACTATAATAGGAAAAATATTCTTCTCCCAACTGCAACAGAAATAGAAAATATAACATCAATCAAAACCTTGGGGGGATGTAAAAAGAAAAGTATTATTGGATTGAAATATGTACTTAGAAAACTAAATATAGAGACACCATATTTTCATGGGGTATAAATAAATATTGTAAATATCTCAATTCCCTATAGAGTAGTAAAATAAATTTAATAAAACCAAAGCGTAGCCTAACCATAGTCATCTATGATCTGCATGTCTTGAGTATTTTCTTACTTTTCTAATTTTGACTATAGATATGTTTAAATATTTTATACCTTTAAAATAATTTAAAATATATTAAGGGAATCAAATCGTACTGAAAAATTCATAATGACAACATTTCCACTCTAATTCTGTTACCAAGAGGAAGCTGATAATATTTATACTAGTAATTGACCCTATGTCTGACACTAATGTGCTATTTTATAATTTATAATCTCAGCATCTTATGTATCAATTTTATGTATTACTGATGACTTACTACAAGAGATGAAAGCTTACTTATTATGCAACTTCTACTTAATCATTTTCCCAAAAAGCCTTACAGAATTTTGTTTCCTCTCTTACTTTTCTTGTCTTTTTAATATAATTAAAACTCGAATTCTCATTTCCTCAGTTATGGACTCTCTGTCTTGCTTCCTAGCCTTCTGTGATAAAGGTGTTCCACTGTTTCTTCCACTGTTGCCTTCAGCTTCTTACTTCAGTCTTTGGTAACTAACTATAGGTTATCTCTGCTAAATTTAATGGTTGAATTTAACAGAAAATTAGTACACAGTGATGCTATTATCATTTAAAGAATATTATTTATCACATAGCCAAAGAAGCTGTGACTCTTTTTTCCTGTTTTGCATGATTTCCCCCTCCTCTCAGATTTTCTAATATCTTCTCCCTGCACTTCAACACCTGAATTCTGCCTAACATTTCTTACATTCTTCTGGTTTAGACCTAAAATGCTTTCCCAAAGTCTTGTGTATTTGGAGGGGGTTTTGCAAGGTGACTGGATTACGGGAGCATTATACTCATCAGTGAACTGATCCACTGAGGAGTTCGTAGCTAACTGTACTATTAGGAGGTGGGCAAGACTTGGAAAGGCATATCTTCCTTTCATTTATTCTGATACTTAAACATTCCTACCTCACTTAGTAATACAGTAATAGCTTCACTTTGGATAGAATAAAGAATTCAAGTTGCAAAACTTCCAAAATCCATGACTGCCTATGGGTGTCCCTGAAGTGACTATAGTTTTCATTCAATTCCATCTGGTCTATACAAATGGCTCCCTATCTTTTTCAACAGAAATCCTTTGATATCTAATGAGCATGTTCAACTATTTAACCCTGGGTAAGTGCTTGCCTACTTTGTGGTTAATCGTATTTGCTATAATAGATTGAAAAATCCTTTCTCAGGCCCAAAAGGCTTTGAATAGTCAAAGAAAGGGTTCATTTAAATAATTTAATTGATCTTGCATCCTTGGGTAGTCACTGACCTTTCATTTTTTTACCTTACTCGTATAGGAATGGAAAACTAGAGAAGATAGTAAATGTCATATTTACATTTAGCTATTCACAAGAGAGGTAGAAAATAAAGAAATCAATGTTCTCTTGTTTTATAAGTTTAGAAATTATTGTTTTGCTTGAATACAGTCTGTAGGGAATTGTATGGTTAATACTAGTGAGCTTTTTCCTTTTGCACAGAACATGTTTATAACAAGGAATGAGTTTATAACCTTAGCTATAATGGGAAAGGAATAGTGAATCTGATCAGAATAAAATTTTTTAACATTTCCATCTCAACATATCACAGTGTAATTGAAGAAAAGACAAAGAAAAAGCTAAAGCAACTTGTGTTTTTTTTTAGAAAAGGGATGATCATTTTAAAGACAAAATGTATGTTGACATCTGTGACTTATCAACAACAGAAATATCATGATACAATAGAATTAAATAGTTAACGTACTATAACAAAATAATGACCACATAGAATCCTATGGCTAGCAAAATATATTCTTCAGAAGTAAAATAACTGTCAGTCAATAGCTGGAGAATTTGATGCCAAAAATCCTTCAAGAGAGAAATAAACATGTTC